>JBBPFJ010000532.1:0-32408 GCA_037975025.1 Excoecaria agallocha
ATTCTTTTAATCTCAGCCACAATCACTTTTCCCTACGCACATGTCTCTTTGCCAGGCTGTATGGACGGGTCAATTTCACCCATGGTCACTGAACTTAGGCCATATTACCCAAAAGTAACTGACTTATTTTTTCTAACATAAATGTCACTGAACTTAGTACCTTTTTTCATAAAAGTCATGTTCACCGGTTTCCGGCGACGATCTTGGCCGGAATGCTGACGTGGCATGCCACGTCAGCAGTCCTTTGCCGGAATGATGACGTGGCACGCCACGTCAGCAGTCCTTTGCCGGAATGATGACGTGGCACGCCACGTCATCCGCCACGTCAGCAACCCTTGCCGAAATGATGACGTGGCACGCCACGTCACGTGAAGATGCCACGTCAGCCGCCATGTCACCTGTTGAAATAAACAAATGAGAAAATGACACATGTCAACCCATTTGCCTTAACCAAATTCAAATTGGGTCATCCATCCAAATTGGGTCTTGCTAAGGTAATGGGCCTCCAACCTATAAACCCATGCCACTTCCTTTCTCTTTCCAATGTGGGATATGGGAAGTTTGAGAACATGATATTTTCATGGTTTTTCTAGCTTTTTTAACCATTGAATCCATCACAATTTCATAATTTTTTTTGCTTTAACCATTCTAATTCTTTCATGGGATGTGTATGTGATGGTTAAAGCCAAAAAAATTATAAAAATGTGATGGATTCAATGGTTAAGAAAGCAAGAAAAACCATGAAAAAATAAAGTTTGAGAAGATTATTCTTTTTTCATGGTTTTTCTTACTTTTTTAACCATTGAATCCATCACATTTTCATGGTTTTTTTGGCTTTAACCATCACATACACATCCCATGAAAGAATTAGAAATGGTTAAAGCAAAAAAAACCATGAAAATGTGATGGATTCAATAGTTAAAAAAGCTAGAAAAATCATGAAAATGTCATGTTCTCAAGCTTCCCATATCCCACATTGGAAAGAGAAAGGGAGTGGCATGGGTTTATAAGGTTGGAGGCTCATTACCTTAGCAAGACCCAATTTGGATGGATGACCCAATTTGGATTTGGTTAAGGCAAATGGGTTGACATGTGTCATTTTCTCATTTGTTTATTTCAACAGGTGACATGGCGGCTGACGTGGCATCTTCACGTGACGTGGCGGATGACGTGGCGTGCCACGTCATCATTTCGGCAAGGGTTGCTGACGTGGCGGATGACGTGGCATGCCACGTCAGCATTCCGGCCAAGATCGTCGCCGGAAACCGGTGAACATGACTTCTATGAAAAAAGGTACTAAGTTCAGTGACATTTATGTTAGAAAAAATAAGTCAGTTACTTTTGGGTAATATGGCCTAAGTTCAGTGACCATGGGTGAAATTGACCCCTGTATGGACCTAGATTACATATGCTATAATAAAAGTTCGTTTAAAAAAAAATTAGTAGATGAGACAGATTAGCAAGAGTTTGTTTTTAGATGATATTTTATGGGAGTTCTTTTTAGAAGACCACCATACCATTGTGAAATAGGAACAATAATTTTCTTTAGACTTTTGTTGAGCAATCTGTTATAACAGGGCAGATTATGGTGAGCGTGCATTTTCACTGTTTCAGATGCTTGTGTGTCTTCAATCTAGTGGTGAAAATGTTTGTGCATTGTCTGACCGTAGCAACACTCTCTGTTAGCTAAGCGGATTTTAACTCATACCTTTAGATTTCAATCTGAACCAGCCCTTTGGAGCTCCACCTCACTTGATTATAGATTTAGTTCAGTAACTAAAATTTATATTTGAAGGTGAAAAATAAATTGTTCTAAGTATTTTTTATATGAAAAATCTAATAATTTGAAGTGAAAACCGATATTTTTTAAATATATAATGATTACAATAAAATTTTAATTTTATGGAAAAAATATATAGAACTTCATAAGTAAAAATATAATATTAAAAATTTATGGTGGACCTAATATTAACTTTTTTTGAAAAAATATTAAAAATTATTGATAAAAATTTAATTTAAAAAATTTCAAGGGGTGGTGGCTCCCTCTATCTTTAGTTACAATAATTTAGTTGAGATTATATTCATTGGAATCCTTTCCTTTAAGAAAACTCACTAGATTTTTCCTTTTTTGTTTTTGGACAAGGAGATTGAGGCCAAATAATACATACTAGTAAAAGTTAAATTACAAAACCTTTTTACTATATCTAATTAGTTAAAAAATTTCAGTTAATTATGATTATAAGCATGTTTGCATATTATATATATATATATATATATATATATATAAACAATGGACGAAAAAGTAAAATCTTGGAAGTATTATGGGTATTTAGTTAATAATGATTATATATGTTTATGCATGGAAAGAGAAAGAAAAGAATGGACTGAAAAGTAAAATCTTGTAAGCATTAAAGCAATTGGCTAATACCTAATTATTTTCTGGAAACTTTAATAGTATCGCAGTTGGGACCTACACCATTAAATTTCTGTGTTCTTGTCACATGATATGCGATACGCCTTCAAGTGGCTTTTTCTACACCATAACTTGTTTTATTCTGTTCTTGCATGCTTAGTTTAAAATTTATGCTTTTGGATATAATTCATCTCTATGCTTTGAAGTCCCTCATGTGAGAAGGCAGAGTTAAATTATTACATTTCAATTGCACATGGTTAAATCAATTTGATTGCAACTCAAGTTTATGACACCTTGATACAAATATAGTGTGCAATTATATCCTGAATGTTCTAAATACAACAATCTAATTGCCATTATTTATCAATAGTGTTATATATTTCTGGTATGTCCTTTTTCACAGGTTAATGTAGAACATGCTGATTGTTTCTATAATAAGTGTATGGAACTCAACAAGAAGATGATGGAGATAAGTTTGCTCAAAATGTTGGGAATACCCCATTTTCGAAGTCTTCAAAACCATTTGACCAGCAAGCAATTTTTGGTGGAAATTATGATGATGACTTCATGATAGGCATTAAATTTGCTAGGTGAGTTACTTTCTTTTGCAGTGGTTTTCCCTTTTATGATATTATTGTTACTAGAGATAAATTTTCAGTGCTCCAATAAATTAATACTTTCCGGATCTATATTTAATGCGACTTTTCTTTTTGGAACTTAAATTATGAATATGCATGGCGACCATATGCCAAGACGATAATCCATATTTCATATGTGAAGCCTGAGGTTTCTAGTTTGTGATATTTTTAATGTTATTTTCCACCTGTTTTTCTAGAAATTTTAAGGTCTCTAAGATTTTAAGGACTCTATCATTGTTTCTCTAATAAACTAAATTTTAATGTTCTAGCAACTTACCATGATGAGAATAACAAAAGCTACTTGCTTGATACTAAGTGTAAACAGGAAATTGACTTGCATGTATGGCGCAGGTAATCGTTGGCGGTGGTGTTGGTGGAGGGTTTTTTTGCTGGTGGTGCAGCTGCAGTAGCTCTGGCAGGAAGGGCAGCTCCAGCAGTCGAGGCACCGACAGTTGAGGAAAAGAAGGATGAGCCAGCAGAAGAAAGTGATGATGACATGGGATCCTCTCTATTTGATTAGAGTATTTGCTGAATTTCTCTTTCTTGATTTGTTTGCTCAGTTTTTTTTTTCCAAACTCAATGATTTGTGTTTAGATCATATTAATCGATTTTGTAGTAGAGATGCTTTATTATATGTACAAGAGTTAGAATGTATATATTGATTTTAAATTATAATATATCTTCAATAGAAATTTTAGACTTTTTGTATTGCATTTGTTATATTTGATTTGAGATTTGTAAACAGAAAATTCCGAAAAAAAATTATAAAAAATTAAATGGAAGTATTTTAATTTACCGACAAATTACCGACGAAAAAAATTTGTCATTGTTTATTCTAAAATAAATTAAAATTTTATTAAATTTTCCGACGGTTTTCCGACGCATAATTCCGTCGGTAGATGGTCAACGCGACGGAATATTATTAACAATTCCGTCGGTAATATCCGTCTGTAAATTGGTACCTACACACTTTTTAGGGACGGTTTTATTCCGTCGGAAAAGTAATAAAAAACCGTCGGTAAGGTCATTTTCCGTCGGTAAAATCCGTCGGTAAATTGCATTTTTTTTGTAGTGAAAAAACTTATTTATTTTGACTAAATGATTATGAAATTTTAATTTTTGGAATTATCTAACTTAACAAATAAGGAAAAATAAAAATAATATAATATAATTTATATATAAATTTTATTATTTTTAGCTGTACAAAATTTATTTAAAGTCATTCGAATAAAGTTGATGTAAAACATTTAATTATTTAATTATAGGTATGAAAATTTATTTTGGCTAGAGTACCAGAGATTCATAATTTTTGAGATCATTCATATATATATATATATGTGTTGAATTATTTTTGGATTAGGGGTCTAATTATATAAAAGAAGAAGAATTAGGCTAAATTGTAAGTGGTGTAAAGTTTGAAGGACCAAAAGAGAAGCTAGCCAAAACTACGTCGTTTTGGCTTTAGCTTATTTTTCTCCCTTTCTAAGGAACCAATGAGTTCATTTTCCCCCAAAGACTCCCACCGCTGCCCTCTCTCTCCTTCTCCCTCCTCTCCCTTCTCCTCCTGTCCGTTCATCGCCATCTGTAGTATCGCCGCCGTCCTCCCGCCGGAGCAGCCGTCGACGCCAGCATCTTTCTCTTTCCCTCTCACTACTGAAATTCACTCTCCATTCTCATCTTAATGAAACCCTAGATTTTGATTTAGCCCTTTCCAAGGATTTCTGCTCCAATCTTCTCAGAGCCGATAACGACACCGTTTTGCTTCCTCCTAGCTGTGATACTGGTAATTTATCATCTCCCGTCATTCCTAGCTGTGATACATAGCAGTTATTGCTAATATAAGTTTTATACATGATGTTGCTACATGAATCTTTACTGCACCGAAAGCTAATTATTGTGTATATTATTGTTAAGGTCTTGTTTATTGTGATGATAAGTTGTTCAATTTTCTTTTTTTTTTTTTTTTAAATTTATCATTTTATTGGTTTCATTTGTGGTTAAAATTGAGCCAGGAGCTTTGGTTCTTGTGAACAAATGTGGTGGTTGAGGTTCAGGTGATACTTCATATATTAAATTTGTTTGCTTTCCAGTTTCCAGTTTAGTTATCCTTGGAACTTTATCAATTGACAGGATGTTCGCCAATATCCTTCTTTTTTGGAGATGTTGGAAGCAGAAGGTCTTTCAAAAGTCCTTCCTGGGGCTAAAACTATTGAAGAAGGTAGCAATATTTACTTTTACCAGGTGTCAGATTGATGTTATGTTGTTGGTGCTCTTGTATGAAACATGAAGAAGACAAATGATAAGGTGTTTAGTGGTAGCCAATTGAAAATATCATTCTGTCTTCTTTTGTTTTAGAACATTGAAAATTTAGCATAATGTAGAGAGATTCATTTTCATGGAAAGGCCCTTATACTTTTATGATGTAGCTTTCTTTGAACTTCTATTAATTTAACCAGTTTGTTTGGAGTATGGTGAGCCTCACTGTGGTAGAAGCCTATAGGGGCAATGGTGCCTGTACATATTCCTTTCACTATTGCTCCCCAACTTTGGGGTTAGGGCCTTCAAGGAATAGATCTGAGCATTTTGAAATTAAAACTGAGTATGTGCAAGAAGATGATCAACGATTTACCCTTGACTATGGGAAAGAGAATGGTCCTGCATCTCATGATCTGCAGAATGCCTGTGCTGTCTTGGATCATGTAGAGTATGCTGGAGTTAAAAGCAAGCCCACTGTGAAGGAGCAGGTATCAAAAGTAAAAGACCAAGTAATCATTGTATTTATCAATACTACTTCCCTCAATGAAGCAACTTAAGTAATTTCATTCTTTATGTTTAAGAAATTTCATTTTTATTTTTGCTTTGGCAGACCAATTTGACAATGATGGGGAAGAATGCTATGGCAAACTCTCCACTTTACATTAGTAATGTTGCAGAACCAAGTGAATTGGAAGATAAGGTTCCTATTCTCCTTCTTCCTTTTGATCTTAATGTTTAAGCAGCCAGTAAACTGTCTGTGCTTTCTGTTTCCTGCTTCAAGTTTTCTTGCATGCAATGAACAGTATATTTTATGAGATGAGTTTACATGCAAAATTTGACTAGGGTATTTTAAATTTTGTTCTCCTGTTGCATTTCTTATTTGAGTTTGGAAAGATAAAACAACACAAGCTAATTGGTAACTTTTGCATTTGTAAACATTAATTTTGAACTCTTAATGCCTTCTTTGTTTAGATGTTGCCAGCCCTTTAGCCTTCTTTTATGTTGGTATGTTACAAAAAATATACTTTTAGTTTCAACTGGCTATAGTTGAAGTTGACTTAGGAGCATAGCCTTGTACAACCTAAGTCTATATATGCTTCTTTCTTAAGTAGAACTACAGGGACCTAGATTGTCATGCACGGTACCTGCCTTGCTCAAATCATTCAAATGGTACACAATTCATTTTTGTATGCGAATGTGTTTCAGCTTGGCAGTCTTTTCTGAATTTTTCTAGAGCAATACTCAGTGCACCTGGTGGTGCACATAGCTTGTTGCATTGCATTCACTGAAATGTTTTGAGAGGGTCTTAAGCTCACTAACTACTATTTATTTGCATACAACTGTCATTAAATTACTGATCAACAGTCAATAATATTTGTTTTCAGTAGTTTGATGAATCCTATCTAGCCTGAATAGTGGTAGTTCTAAAGAAACATAGTTCTATTTTGTTTTATACATTTGTGTCCTTGTACTGTTGATCTTTAAGCCTTCTCTTATTTGATTACCAATTTGTGCTACATGTAACTTTTGTCTAATGTGTTCATTTCTAATGGGATTTTCTCGGTGGGTTTTCTTTCCTATAGAAGGTACTATTCTTTACAATTGGTACTTGTTTTAATTAAGGATTGCAAGATTTTAATTCGGCTGTAACCTCTTTTGTTTGGGTAATAGAGGAATTAGATTATGGAGAAGACAAAACATATTAAAGAAAGGAAAAGGTGGGGGAAAAGGAGTAATAGAAGGTACTATTCTTTGCAATTGGTACTTCTTATACTGTGCTATTTTCTTAATTGTGGGCATTCTTATGTTAAGTGTTGCATCCTCTTTAAGCAAGTCACTAGCTTTTTACTACAGCAGTTCCATGGCAATTGGAATCATCCTTGTAATACTGGTAATCCTTTTCCAGGTAATGATACTTCCTCACTCTCTATTATTGGAATTTTGGTAATGTTTTAGTGTCTACATTATCAGAATCTTATAGAACTAATTGAATAGGAAATAATGCTGGTCCAAATTTTTTATCATGTGTTAAATAAATCATGTTGCTTTGCTTCTATTCGATGTGTTTCCAGTTTTTGGTTGTTTTATGATTAGCATTGCTGGGTTCTTCTCATGCATTTCTGATATTGGCACTGACAGGGAATGAAGCTTTTGCCAAATGGTCGGAGGAACTCACTAGGAATCTTGATTTACTCATCTCTCGTGTGTACCGCATTTCTCAATTCATTTCTTATCATGGTTTTCATTATCTGCAGAAGATAAGCTTATGGTCAATTGCTCATTTGTCGTTATGTTTTCAGGTTGGCCTGGGATCATTTCTTCTTCGATATGTTCCAGGGTTACTGCATTCAGTGCTTGAGGAGATGGGAATCAGCGAAGACATGTATTATCCTGTATGCAAGTTATAGATTTAATCATATTTATGGTTGTGCTGTTCTGAAGAAAAATATAGCTGCCTGATTTCTTCATACTGGAATTCTAATTGAATGACACAGTTTTTTTGGCTAGAAAAATATTTGGCTCTTAGGTTGGAGTGCCAATGGTTAATTAGTTGACCATGAAACAATAAGGCTTTGTACAATTTACAAAGCTGCAGCTGTTTATTTGTCTCAGTATAGCTAGGCTCAAAAGGTCAGTTGTCTCTTTGATGGAAGCATATATATATATATATATATATATATATATATATATATATATATATATATATATATATATATATATATATATATATATTCTCTCTCCTTTTTGGCTTTTTGACAGTTTAATGATTTGGAGCATGCATCTTATGCCAGTTTGAGATGTATGCCTATGACCGGAGATGCTTTTTTTTTCCTCTCTTCCTGAAACTTAAATACGATTGGTGCATTAAATAAGAGTTAAAATAAGATTTGTAATTCCTTGATATTACATCCATTATTTTGTTATGTAATTGGTTTTAACATCTGAGCAGTCATTAATTTGTTATTTTTAATGCTTTTGTGGATTTGCCATGGAAATTAAATTTTCTTGTAAATGTCAAATTCTCATAAATTGCTTATTTTATAAACTGCAGCTGTCCATTTTTCTGTTGGCTTTTGTCATTCTGAGTGGAGCATGGATGGGTTTCTGCGCCGTCTGTAAACTTGTCCTGACAGAAGATTCCACGTGGAATCAGCTAACAGTGGTGAGATGACTCATAATTGCTTTGGAGTGAAACAGAGGTGAGATGACCCAAAATAGTGGTGAGATGACCCAAAATTATTATTTAAGCTTTTTACTGACTTCCCCTAATTAACATAACATTTTAATGTCTAGTTGCTCCATTCATTATTTAAGCTTTTTACTGACTTCCCCTAATTACCATATTGTTTTTGTAAGGGTGCATTGTTGGATTCTGACAAGTCTCATTTTTTTGCTTTTTAGAACATACACTTAATGTGGATGACTCGATGATGTTTAATCCTAAAATAATGGTTATGGTTCCGTTTCTTTTTAAGCTTAACTGTTTCTCTTTCTTGATTTCAGCTTCCACCAGATGTGGAGTCTGCATTGGTGCAGTAAGTGTTGAGCCTCACACCAGAGCAGTTGAATTCATTGCCAGCAGAATAGAGACAGCAAGTTATTCAACTCCAGCAGGCACTCCGGCAAGATCAGATACAGCCATCATAGGGATGTATTCTCTCTCTTGATTCATCTAATTCTTTAGAGCATATAAAATAATATCCGCATAAGGTTTCGAGTTGGAGATGCGAAATGCAGAAGCATTATTGCATCCATGTAGCATTGGTTAGATTGTGATTTAGCATGTGCTAAAGAATATATCAGAAGGAAAGGAACAGAAATTTTGTGTAGTCTCTGTCTTAACTTTAACCACTTTTTCTTTTTTTTTTTTTTTCTTTCCTCTTTCGGTACTTCCCCTCTCTAGGAGGGCTTGCTTTGCCTTTGCCATTTATTTACATGCTAAATTTGTTGTTTCAGATCCAGTTATTGATATTATTATTATTATGCCAATACAAAAGTTGTCATATTTCTGTTTAATTCTTCTAATATATGTTATGTATCGATTTCTTATATCTATTATTATAATTTTATATTTCCCTTCATAGGAGAAGATACATACGTTCATTAGACTACCATTATTTTTAGTTCTCCATATAATCTCTGTGCATTAAAAAATATTTATCCTCCGCTTTTATTGCTGCTTGGCTTATGAACTTATAAAACTTCTAAATTTGTATTGGCATGGGGTGACCGTGTAGTCCTTGCTCCAATGAGGGCCTTATTTCCTCTCTCTCCCTCTCTCTTTATTATTTAAAAAATTGACCTTTCTTTCAATGCCAAATGACAAGAGAGGTCAAAAATTATTTTCATTATCAAAAACAAGGAGGATAGAACCTACCATTGATTAACTTGTGCATGTCGAAAAATTTCTTTTGTCAATCTCTTATAATTATGTTCCTTTCACGACTGGATTTCATGGAAAATCGTGAACAAAGATGGTTTGGGAAGACCAATTTTGTAGAGATTCGTTCATTCTAGCAGATTTTTAGAAGTTTTGATAGGATGTGGAGCTTTTAATTTTGGAAGATAACACGGTTGATGCTAATTAGTATAATATTATTACTATTTTATTGTTTTAACAGAGATTGAGGATAATATTATGTACATTTTTAATTACTATTATTTATATATATATATATATGTGTGTGTGTGTGTGTGTGTGTGTGCATTTTGAAACATTCTGATTTGGAATAAATATATGCCTGTACGTATGAGATCATTGTTATATACAGGTTGAAAATAAATAAATAACGATCATTGTATACATGATTAAAAGATTTAATTATGGAATAATTTAGCGACGGCTTTGCGACAGAAATTATAGCTAATATGTAAGAAATAATTAGCGACGAATATTTCGTCGCTACATTTTTACAGTAAATTTTTCATTACCGATATATAATTCGGTGATTAATTAGGAATATAAATTAGCGACGAAATTTTTTGTCGCTAAATTAGGGGCTGATTTTAAAATCCGTCACTAATATATTCACAACTGGCCTTTTAGCGATTGTTCATTGCGGCGTCGCTAATTTAATTTAGCAATTGAATTCTGCTAATTAGGGACGGAATAACAGTTTTTTTGTAGTGAAACAAAGAAGATGAGTCATCATTCATGAGTAAAGGATTAAAATTCTTTTACTTAATTTCTTGTTACTTTTCTTATTTTGTAATTATTATGAATACTTTTTAGGAATTTGAATGTCAACATTTATATTCATTCATTTCTCTTTCACTTATCTTTAGATGTAGGATTTTCTATTAAACTTTATTAGTATCATTAAAAGTTAAGAAAAAAATACCTTAGTTGGCAATTCCATCTCTTAAAATTATCAAAGTGGTTATGAGTAAGAGAGTTGCAAGAGCAATCTCTTTCTTAAAGTTAATAGGAAGTTCATTATCAAAATATTACCAGAGAGATCAGGATGTTGAGATAGTTGTTATTGGTTGGTTTTTATTCTTTGAATGTGTGTTTATGTAATTCTAGTCTAGATGTGAGAGCTACGATTTAGAACCATAAATGTATGTTTAAGGCATAATCTAGTCTAAATGTGAGAGCTGCGACATAGAACATTATTCCAACTTGGCTTGATAAAGATTGAATTCTAAATAAGAGAAAAATACCAAATTCCATATTTATCTATATGTCACATTCATCATATTCATAAGTCTTCTCTAATTATCATTAAACTAGAATAACATTCAATTTAGTGTTGTGTAGAATTAGTAATAGTTTTAACTCGCAAATTAATGATCATTGTAAACAAAATAAAAATTGAGTAGAAATAGTGCACAATTTTTATCAACAATCCTCGTGGGAATGATATTTTAAGTACTATAATCGGTACACCATAAACTTGAGGAATTGATGCTTAGAAATAGCACAAGTTTTTGGCACCGTTGCTGGGGACTTTGTTTTATTAAATTTATTGTCATTATGAACCTTGATTTACGATTTTGGGTTACAAAATTTAATTAGTTTTGTTTTGTGTTGTCTTTATAGGATTTGGTAATTCGAGTCTATGCTGAGTATAAGAAGTTCTCAAGACAAACTTGAACCGTTGAATCCAGAAATAGAAAGATTTATTTCAAGTAACCGTAAATCCAACAAGAAGAAGAACAAGAATAGAAGATTAATTATGGTTGAAAAAGTATAACAAATTTCCAAAAAATTTTCCAAATGAGCATTAGGATCCTTATTTGCCAAACCATAAAAATGAAAACTATTTTGAATCATTTGTAAAATAGAAGGTTTAATTTCGAATTGATTAGAATTATCGTAGGTCTTACCACCCCTTATTGAGCACTACTCAGTGCATGAGTGGCAAAATCCATCAAACTCGGTGGATTCTCTTCTTCATCCATAATTAATCTTCTATTCTTGTTCTTCTTCTTATTGGATTTACGGTTACTTGAAATAAATCTTTCTATTTCTGGATTCAATGGATCAAGTTCGTCTTGAGAACTTCTTGTACGTGGCATAGACTCAAACTACCAAATCCTATAAAGACAACACAAAACAAAACAAATTAAATATTGTAATCCAAAATCATAAATCAAGGTTCATAATGACAATAAATTTAATAAAACAAAGGTCTCCGGCAATGACGCCAAGAACTTGTTGTGCTATTTCTAAGCATCAATTTCGCAAGTATATGGTGTACCGATTATAGTACTTAAGATATCGTTCCCACAAGGACTGTTGATTAAAATTGTACACTATTACTACTCAATTTTTAATTTGTTTACAATGATCATTAATTTGTGAGTTAAAACTATTGCTAATTCTACACAACACTAAACTGAATGTTATTCTAGTTTAATGATAATTAGAGAAGACTTATGAATATGATGAATGTGATATATACATAAATATGGAATTTGGCATGTTTCTCTTATTTAGAATTCAATCTTTATCATGTAAGCCAAGTTGGAATAATGTTCTATGTCGCAGCTCTCGCATTTAGACTAGATTATGCCTTAAACATGCATTTATGGTTCTAAATCGCAGCTCTCGCATCTAAACTAGAATTACATAAACACACATTTAAAGAATAAAAGGCAACCTATAACAACTATCTCAACATCCTAATCTTTCTAGTGATATTTTGATAATGAACTTCCTATTAACTTTAAGAAAGAGATTGCTCTCGCAACTCTCTTACTCATAACCACTTTAATAATTTTAAGAGATGGAATTGCCAACTAAGGTCTTTTTCCTTAACTTATAATGATACTAATAAAGTTTTAATAGAAAATCCTACATTTAAAGATAAGTGAAAGAGAAATGAATGAATATAAATATTGACATTCAAATTCCTAAAAAGTATTCATAATAATTACAAAGAAGAAAAGTAACAGAAATTAAGTAAAAGAATTCTAATCCTTTACTCATGAATGATGACTCATCTTCCTTGTTTGTCTCCTCTTCAAATCATAAACTAAACTACAAATTAAAACCTACAACTATTGTTCTTCAATTACACTCTCACATCAGAAAAGTAAATGATTGATCTCTCTTCATGATGATCCCATTGTTTCAGTTGAAATTAATATTTATATTGCCCTAAAATAGATGTCCCTTGAAATGCCTTCTTAAAAGGTTGCAAATCTTGGTGGAAAAACACAACTCTTCAAGCTCAACTGCAATTCAACCACCATTTGTCGCGCTCACGACCCTTTCGCGCTTGTGACATAGCATGCCCAAGCCTTGCTTGAACTTTCCTCGCCTCGGTTGCCCTTGTGCCTTCCGCAACATGTTGCGACCCACTGCAGTTGTCGCGCTCGTAGCATTGCCTCATCTTCAAGCCTTCATCTGGTTCTTACTTGGCCATATGTCCCAACTTAAGCTCCAAACTGCTCCCTTACTTATGTAAAACAAGTAAAACACACACAAACATGCAACACACATAAAAGCAACAAAATACACATAAAATATCAAAATATTAAATACTATACTTAATAAAACTAAGCACATATACACAATATTTACGAGCTTTTCAAGCTCATATCAATTTTTTACACTTAACCCTTTGCTTGTCCTCAAGCAAAGCTTTAAAATGCAAAAGAAAATAGCATAACACAAACATATAAACAAAACATGAAACATGGAATATGAAATCCATCCTTCTTGAAATTCTCACAAGTTAACACATGCAAGGTTTCCTTAACGTATTAATGATGAGTCAATACCAACAAATACCAAAATAAAATTTTGGATCTATTAGGTTTAATACTCATATACTACCAATAAGATAAATAAGAGAATGTAAAGTACAATGATATAAAATTCTTAAAAACCTTATTTCTTACAACATGTACTCTAACTTAGCAAATATTACAAAATGTAGAGTTATACTCTCATAATTTCTGCCTCACATCACTCAAGTATTTAATGGATTATGTTTCCTCTTGCACCACCACATACCATAAGCTTGTATTAAATAATAATCTCCATCACTAGCATAAAATAATGTACAAAATCAAAGGATCTTTAAAGGGTTATAGCTTGGCTTAAGTTAGGGTAGGACTAATTTTGATTAATGGAGTTTTGATGGATGCAATTAAGCTTAGGATTTTCCCTTTCACTTTGAAGGATAAAGCAAAAGATTGGTTGAATTCACTAACTAGAGTATCTATACAACTTAGGATCAATTAGCCAAAGCGTTTTTATCTAAATACTTTCCTCTAGCCAAAACTACAAAAACCATAAATGATATTACTACATTTGTTTAATATGATAATGAGTCTTTGTATGAAGCTTGGGAGCGATTTAAGGAATTGCAGAGAATTTGTCCACACCACAACCTTCTAAGAGAATTATTGATACAAACATTTTATAATGGAGTGAATCCCACCACTAGAGGTACCATAGATGCTGCAGCTGGTGGTTCTCTTATGAGAAAAATAATGGAGGATGCATTTGAGTTGTTGGAGGAGATGTCTATGAATAATTGCATGTGGCCAACTGAGAGAGTAAAAGAACCTAATGCTAATGCTAGGGGGTGCATTCAGTAGATTTTGTTATAGCATTGTAAGCCCAAGTAGAGGCATTAACTTAAAAGATTAATAGCTTAAGAGTGGGAGAAAATTCGCAAAATGCATGCACCATTTGTGGCTAAAAAGGTCATGTAAGTGAGGTATGTAATTTGGGAATGAGTAGTACGGAGGAACAAGTTAGCTTTGTACAAGAGCAAGGGCATGGTAACCCATATTTGAATACCTATAATCCTGGTTGGAGGAACCACCTAAATTTTTCTTGGATAAATAGTAACAATTAAAATAGGGGTGTAGGATTTCAACAACCTCAAGATAGGTTTAGAGCCTTAGAGGTTAAGATGGATAGGTTCTTAGAAGGGATTAATTTGAAGTTTAGTTCACAAAAAGAGAATCAAAAGAGGTTAGAGACAAAGTTTGATCAGATAACTAAAAATCAAGCCTCATCCATTCATAACTTGGAGGTGCAATTAGGGCAAATTGCTAAAGCGTTACCTTCCCGATTTTAAGAAAATTTACCAAGTAATACGGAGGAAAATCCATGAGAACACTTGAAGGCAGTGAAGTTAAGGTCAGGTAAATCCTATTCAAATGAGTTCCTTAATACTAACATTGATGATGTGCAGGAAGTGAAGATTGAGGGGGATGAGTGTTTTGTCACGAGCGCAACACCTGTTGCGAGCGAGACAGAGGGAGCGAGTAAGGCCACATCCTCGAAAGTGTTTCAACCTCGTCTAACATTTTCGCAATGTTTGAAGCAGCAAAATCAAGATAAGCAATTTCAATCTTTTTTTGATAAGTTAAAGCATTTGCATATTAATTTGAATTTTGTTGAGGCTATAACACAAATTTTGAATTATGCAAAGTTTTTTAAAGATTTAGTTTCTAAGAAAAGAAATTGGAAAAATATATCTACTATTGAGTTAACAGAGGCATGTAGTTCAATAATAACTAATAATTTACCTACTAAGCTTAATGACAATGGTATTTTCACTATTCCATGTACTTTAGGGGATGTTAAGTTTCCTAAATGTTTATGTGATTTGAGGGCAAGTATTAACCTAATACCTTTGACTATTTTTAAGAAGATGGGGTTGGATTATGATTAGCCTACCTCAATGGTATTATAATTGGCTGACCAATCAATTAAAAAACCATATGGTATAGTGGAAGATGTATTAATAAAGGTTGATAAATTCATATTGCATGCAGACTTTATGATTCTAGATTTTGCATATGATGTTAAATGTCCATTGATTTTGGGATGACCTTTCATGAGAACTGGTAGGGTATTAGTTGATGTCTATGAGGGTATTTTGATTCTAAGAGTGGGGGAAGATAAGGTAGAATATCATATGGATAGAGCACTAAGATACCCTATGGATGAGAATGTATGCATGAAAATAGATGTCATTGATGCTTGTGTTTTGGAAGTATTAGACAATGCAGGTGGAGAGGAGGAAAATGTTGGTGGACCTTCTATTGTAAGTCCACCTAATGTGGAATTGAAAGAACTGCCATGTCATTTGAGGTATGCATTTCTTGGTTGTAATTATACCTTACCTATCATTGTTTCTAACAAGCTCACTAGTAAGCAGGAGTTTTCTTTATTAGAGGTTGTTAGAAAGAGGATAAAGAGTATAGGTTGGCAAATTTCTGATTTAAAAGGAATTAGTCCTAATGTTGTCTTGCATAGAATTAATTTGGAGGATGAGTGTCAACCTAGGGCTGATAGGCAGAGGAGACTTAATCCAAATATGAAGGAGAAAGTTAAGAAAGAAGTCATTAGATTGTTAGATGCTGGGATCATTTATCCAATTTTGGATAGTGCATGGGTAAGTCCTATTCATTATGTGCCTAAGAAAGGAGGTATGATTGTAGTTAAAAATGAGAGTGGGGATTTGATTCCTACTAGAACCACCACGGGTTGGCGGGTGTGTATTGACTATAGGAAATTGAATTTGGCTACTAGGAAAGATCATTTTTCTTTACCATTCATATATCAAATGTTGGAAAGGATAGTTGCCCATTCTCATTATTGTTTTCTAGAAGGTTATTCGAGGTATTTCAAAATATTTATATACCTTAATAACCCAAAAAAGGCCACCTTTACTTGTCCATATCGGACTTTTGCTTATAGACGAATGCCTTTTGGGCTATGTAATACACCAACGACTTTTCAAAGGTGTATGACTTTTATTTTTTGGGATATGATAGAGGATATCATGGATGTGTATATGGATGACTTTTCTGTTTATGGTGATTCATTTAAGCTATGTTTGAGTAATTTGGATAGAGTATTGCCTAGATGTGAGGATACTAATTTGGTGCTCAATTTGGAAAAATGCCATTTTATGGTTGAAGAGTGAATAGTTCTAGGCCATAAAATTTCAAGTAGGGGGATTGAGGTAGATAGAGCTAAAACTAAATTAATAGAAAAATTGCCTCCATCTACTACACTTAAGGGTGTAAGATCTTTTCTAGGGCATACTGGTTTTTATAAAAGATTTATAAAGGATTTTTCATTAATTGTTAAGCCTTTAACAAATTTGGTGATAAAGGATGTGCCATTTGAATTTTCTAATGCATGTTTGAAAGCTTTTGACATATTAAATGAAGCTTTTGTGAGTGCACCCATACTCATTTCTCCCAATTGGGAGTTACTTTTTGAAATCATGTGTGATGTAAGTGATCTTGTTGTTGGATGTGTGTTAGGACAAAGACAAGGTAAACATTTGCATGTGATTTCTTATGCTAGTCATGTATTGTCACCGCCTCAAGTGAATTATACTACAATTAAAAAAGAAATGTTGGTTGTTGTTTATGCATGTCATAAATTTATATCTTACTTGTTAGGATCTAAAGTTATCATCTATATGGATCATGCAGTTTTGATGTACTTGTTTGCTAAGAAAGATGTTAAGCCTAGGTTAATTCATTAGGTTCTATTGTTGCAAGAGTTTGATCTTGAGATTAGAGATAAGAAGGGTTCTAAAAATTTAGTGGCTGATCATTTATCAAGGTTAGAAAATGATGAAGGACCTATAGGGGATAACACTGAAATTAATGAATCCTTTTCGGATGAATCTTTAATGTCTATTGAACAAATGCATGTACCATGGTATGCGAATTTTGCTAATTTTCTTGCTGCAGGTATTGTTCCTTATGGATTGTCTTGGCAACAAAATAAAAAGTTTTTTAGTGATATAAAACATTACCTTTGGGAGGAGCCTTATTTGTTTAACATAGGGGATGATTGTGTAATTAGGAGATGTGTGAGTGAGGAAGAGTATGTAAGCATTTTGACACATTGCCATTCTTCTTTGTGTTCGAGTCATAATGGAAGTATAAAAACTGCTTCTAAGGTGCTTGAATGTGGTTTTTATTGGCCTACCCTATTTCATAATGCTAGGATTTTTGTAGCTCAATGTGATAGGTGTTAAAGGGTTGGTAATATTGGAAAGAGAGATAAGATGCCTTTGAATAATATTTTGGAAGTTGAGATATTTGATATGTGGAGAATAGACTTCATAGGTCCTTTTCCTACATCTTTTGGATAAAACTATATTTGGTTGGGGTAGATTATGTATCAAAATGGGTTAAAGCAAAAGCTTTGCCAACTAATGATTCAAATGTAGTGATAAGATTTTTAAAGAAACTCTTTTCAAGGTATGGAGTGCCACGAGCTATCATAAGTGATGGAGGTATGCATTTTATTAACCATTATTTTGCATCATTATTACATAAATATGGTGTGCATCATAGGGTAGCTACTCCATATCATCCACAAACAAATGGCCAAGTAGAAGTTTCTAATGGAGAGCTCAAATGGATATTGATATCATGTAAAATGTCTATGTTTTTATGTGTGTTTTTCTCTTATTTATGTAGTAAGTATGTAATATTATATGTGTTTTTATGTGTTTATGTCCCATTTATGTGTTTATGTTTGTTTTTAGGTCAAATCATGGTGAAGTGTGAAGAAAAGGAAGAAGATGGTGAAATTTCGAAGAAGTGGTTCACGAGTAGTGAAGAGAAATAACGAGTAGTGAAGAGGATCACGAGTAGTGAAGAGGATCACGAGTAGTGAAGAGAAATCATGAGTAGTGAAGAGGATCACGAGTAGTGAAGAGAACTCACGAGTAGTGAAGAGGATCACGAGTAGTGAAGAGGATCACGAGTAGTGAGTGAAGAGGATCACGAGTAGTGAAGAGGATCACGAGTAGTGAAGGGCTTCACTAGTCGTGAGGAGGCTCACTAGTCGTGAAGGGCTTCACTAGTCGTGAGGAGAATCACGACTCAGGACAAAGCTTTACTAGTCGGCCTGTGTTCACGAGTCAGGAAGAACAGTTGAAGATCACGACTCGTGAAGGCATTCACGAGTCGTGTATGACGTCTGTTCCCAAACGTTGCATCTTTTTCCACATGATTTTTCAGCCAACCATCGTGACCCTCCATGGCAACTTTTCACATTGACAACCATTATGAAGAGACATGTCTATAGAGTATTCTCTCTATAAATATGGATGGCATTAATTGGAGAAGGGGAGAAAAAAAGGGGGAGATCAATCAATGTTTAGTTTCTAGTTATTATTTTGGATAAATATTTTTACTTAGTTTTTATTAGATGTTTACAAAGGGACAAGCCAAAGGAATATGAGATAGTTTTCTTTCTCTTGTTTGTCTTTAATTCAAATATGTATTTGGCTAGTTTCCTTTGTACATTATAACTATGCACTAGAATTTGTTTAAGACATGTTTATTCTTATTATGCATGAATTATGATTTACATCCATTTGTGTGCTTTGATTTTCTTTGTATGATTGGCCACCATATTTAGCATGTTAGTCAATTTGTTCGCAACGAGAGTTGGAATTCTTTGATGGAAAAACAAATGAATGTACTTAAAGCATTGAATTCCTTTTAATGTGACTTAAGGAATTCACTTTGAGGGGTTAAAGAATTGGCATAGAGCTTCATAATTTTTATTTATCTCTATAATGACACGAGAGTGCTTATAGACTCTAAATAAAAACATCTTTACTGACAACGAGAGTTGATTTAAAGAATCTTGGCTAAATTCTCCAGTCACTTTATTTATACAATTACTAGAACTTGTTCTTAGATGAATTACTATTTCATAATTTATAATGTATGTTCATACCATCATTTAAGTCATCTTTAATCCAAATTAATTCAATATATCCAAAGTAGTTTAGATATTTAGTTAAATGCATGATCTTTATTTTATTCGTTACATATCCATCTAGTCTTTGTGATTTCAATACAAAATTTACCCCGTTCCCTTTGGAACGATACCCTACTCATCCTATACGCAGTCTAGTGAGACTAAGGGTTCAATTAAATCCCCATCAGATTTTGGCGCCGTTGCCGGGGAACGGCTTGAATGAATTTTTATTGATTGATACAAAAGAGTAGATGTTTTAGGATTCTATGATATAAATTAGTTATTTTGATAAATGAATTTTGTATTGTGTTTGTTGTATCCTTTGTAATTAGAGTTTTTTTTTTTGTAATGATCTTAGTCTAAAAGTATTTGTGTTTTTAGCAGTTAATTTATTAAATTTATCTCTTGCATATTAACCTTTTTGTTTAGGATTAGTTTTTTTAGTTTAGATTTTATTTGTTCTTTGGATTATTCCTGGTTATATTTTAAGTATTTTATCATTTTCGTTTTTCTTGTCTTATTTTTCCTCTGTCTTTTTAACATTTGGATTGAGATTGGTCAAATTTGCAGAAAAACTGCAGCAAAGGGAAGCTTAACGAGTCGTGAACATGTTACCGAGTCGTGCATAAAATTATCGATTCGAGAAGAGTTTCACGAGTAACACAACAAAAGGAATTCTTCACGAGTCGTGAATGTTGGTTCGACTCGTGAACCCTTTTACATCTGCCGAATAATCCAATTTTTCACGAGTCGTGAAGTTGTGTCCGACTCGTGAACATGTGAACATATGCCTAACTTCTATTCTTCTATTATTTGGTATCTTCGCCTCCACCTTCACCACGATCATGAGGGGAGTTTTCTTTTCTCTATCATTTAGTTTATTTCTTTTTCTTTTTGTTTTTGTTTTGTTTCTTCACATTGAGGACAATGTGTGTTCTAAGTGTGGGGGAGCATATGTTGTGTGTTGCATGTTTCGTTTCACATTGTTATTTTTTGTTTGGGTGTGTATCTTTTTCTTTATTTAGACTAACCATTTTCGTAAGTTTTATTAGAAGTATTGCTCATATTGTATATAATATAGGTTGTTATGAAGAGTCATTTGCCTTTTTGTGCTCATTTGATTAGTTTTTCAAAGCTTTTGGCATTTATTTTATGTTTTCAAGTTATCTATTTTTACTTCTTTCAACATTTTAGGTTATTTAGTCTCTTTACTAACTATGCTTTAAGGTTGGATTATGCTCATTTAGTTTAAGATTTTAGGATTTTTGTTGCCTTATGGAAACTTTAGCCATAATACTTACCTTTACCTTTCAATAATGGATGAGGACTAGTGGAAATAAAAAAAAATGAATGAAAAAAAATGAAAATTTAAAAAAAAATAATAATAAAATAAAGCAAGATGCATATCCAAAAGTTTAATAAAGTATGGGATGGAGCATAAAACGCACCCAATACTATATTCTCTTGCTATTCATGGGATAAAGTCTAAAAGTATACCCATGCTTTTATGTTTAAAAAAAAAAGAAAAGAAAAAGAATGAAAAATGTAGTCTAAAAATGCCATGAGATTGGTTTAAAGGTATGAGTGCTTGAATATTGTCCAAAAAGGCAACTATAGTCTTAAACTCTTAAGTTTTTATGATCAATATTCTTTTTTTAGCATGGTTAGTCTTGCGACTTTATCTTCTTGATGTTGAATTTGGTAAATTTTGATGACTTGATGATTTAAGATGCATGTTTTAAGTCTTGATGGACTGAAATTTTGAGTGTTAAGGTGTTTGAATTCATATCAATCTTATCTTAAGTGAAAATTGAGCAATACTTTATAATGTAACTTACTTAGTTTGACTTGAGATTAAATTTTCTCACTTTTCTCTTGCTTGGGGACAAGCAAAGTTTAAGTGTGGGGGAATTTGATATCATGTAAAATGTCTATGTTTTTATGTGTGTTTTTCTCTTATTTATGTAGTAAGTATGTAATATTATATGTGTTTTTATGTGTTTATGTCCCATTTATGTGTTTATGTTTGTTTTTAGGTCAAATCATGGTGAAGTGTGAAGAAAAGGAAGAAGATGGTGAAATTTCGAAGAAGTGGTTCACGAGTAGTGAAGAGAAATAACGAGTAGTGAAGAGGATCACGAGTAGTGAAGAGGATCACGAGTAGTGAAGAGGATCACGAGTAGTGAAGAGAAATCACGAGTAGTGAAGAGGATCACGAGTAGTGAAGAGGATCACGAGTAGTGAAGAGAACTCACGAGTAGTGAAGAGGATCACGAGTAGTGAAGAGGATCACGAGTAGTGAGTGAAGAGGATTACGAGTAGTGAAGAGGATCACGAGTAGTGAAGGGCTTCACTAGTCGTGAGGAGGCTCACTAGTCGTGAAGGGCTTCACTAGTCGTGAAGGGCTTCACTAGTCGTGAGGAGAATCACGACTCAGGACAAAGCTTCACTAGTCGGCCTGTGTTCACGAGTCAGGAAGAACAGTTGAAGATCACGACTCGTGAAGGCATTCACGAGTCGTGTATGACGTCTGTTCCCAAATGTTGCATCTTTTTCCACATGATTTTTCAGCCAACCATCGTGACCCTCCATGGCAACTTTTCACATTGACAACCATTATGAAGAGACATGTCTATAGAGTATTCTCTCTATAAATATGGATGGCATTAATTGGAGAAGGGGAGAAAAAAAGGGGGAGATCAATCAATGTTTAGTTTCTAGTTATTATTTTGGATAAATATTTTTACTTAGTTTTTATTAGATGTTTACAAAGGGACAAGCCAAAGGAACATGAGATAGTTTTCTTTCTCTTGTTTGTCTTTAATTCAAATATGTATTTGGCTAGTTTCCTTTGTACATTATAACTATGCACTAGAATTTGTTTAAGACATGTTTATTCTTATTATGCATGAATTATGATTTACATCCATTTGTGTGCTTTGATTTGCTTTGTATGATTGGCCACCATATTTAGCATGTTAATCAATTTGTTCGCAACGAGAGTTGGAATTCTTTGATGGAAAAACAAATGAATGTACTTAAAGCATTGAATTCCTTTTAATGTGACTTAAGAAATTCACTTTGAGGGGTTAAAGAATTGGCATAGAGCTTCATAATTTTTATTTATCTCTATAATGACACGAGAGTGCTTATAGACTCTAAATAAAAACATCTTTACTGACAACGAGAGTTGATTTAAAGAATCTTGGCTAAATTCTCCAGTCACTTTATTTATACAATTACTAGAACTTGTTCTTAGATGAATTACTATTTCATAATTTATAATGTATGTTCATACCATCATTTAAGTCATCTTTAATCCAAATTAATTCAATATATCCAAAGTAGTTTAGATATTTAGTTAAATGCATGATCTTTATTTTATTCGTTACCTATCCATCTAGTCTTTGTGATTTCAATACAAAATTTACCCCGTTCCCTTTGAACGATACCCTACTAATCCTATACGCAGTCTAGTCATTGAGACTAAGGGTTCAATTAAATCCCCATCAGATATTAGAAAAAACTGTTTCTAATTCTAGGAAGGATTGGACACATAAACTTGATGATGCATTATAGGCATTTCGTACTACATTCAAAACACCTATTGGTATGACATCATATAGGTTGGTGTATGGAAAAGCATGCCATTTGCCTGTTGAGTTAGAGCATAGAGCATATTGGGCCATTAAAACTTGAATTATGATATAAAGGATGTAAGTATTAAGAGGTGTTTACAACTAAATGAGCTTGATGAATTGCATTTATTTTCTTATGAAAATGCCAGGATATATAAAGAAAGATCTAATAAATGGCATGATGCTCAGTTCCCCCTTTCAATTTTGCCAGGATTTTTTTTATCCAAGCAGTGGTATCATGACTGACCAAAATAATATTGGCAAAGGAAATACTGCGATCACCTATCTAATTAAGTGATATAATAAGTAGAGATAAAACCTAAAGAACTTTTATATGACCCTTTTAAGATCTTGTGTCTCAAAAAAATTGTAAATTGCCAACAACTTCCAGCACAAGCAAGTGCATTACAAGGCAATAAAGGATGACATATAATAAGAATCAATTTTTTGCTTACACCCTGCATGGAAACTAGTGGTAACTCCTATGAAATTGAACCCGTCTACAACTCAATGAACAATTTATTTGCTAAAACAATTAAATCAATATTGAAAAACAATCAATAAATAGAAATCAAGCCACATAGAATTGGAAAATATTCAATAAGCTAAAAAGTTATTGTATATATTAAAGTCAAATTAATTGTAGTGTTTAAACTAAAACAAAATGCTATTGAATTACAAGAGGATTGCAATGCACGTGAAGGTATTCTAATCCTTTGTTCATTATCAATTACAGAAGTTAAAATAGAAAAAGGTATTGTCTTTCAAAAAGAAAAGAAGAAATATAATAAAGTATGAACAACAAAAGTAAAGCATACGACTTTACCTAGCAACATCAACAACAATTTGCATCATGAATGTAGTACCTAAAAGAGAAATTATGTTCTGATGCTGAATTTTCGTTAACCATTTCATCTCATTCTACACTTACAATGGAAATTAGAAGTAAGGAGCTAATAAGAATTCTCATGCACACCAAGCAAATAGATATTCAAATCAATTTTAGCATGTTTTAACCTCAAACTCTCTTTGAACAACTAGTCCACTCTCCAATTTATTTAAAGCTGTAAAGACTTTATCATTGAAACGAGCTTTATAGATGTGCCCATAACCACCTTCACCCAATAAATTATCTTTCCAAAAATTGTTCATTGCAACTTCTAACAATTGATATTCCTTTACAGCAATGGCACCTTTTTTACCAACCATCCTCAAAGAATTAAGTTTCTCCAGGATAAGAGTTGGTGCTTGCCCTTTTCAGGCTTTTTCATATTCACACAAAAGAAAGAAACATTCAAGCTAAAAAGGGTTTAGAAAGTAATACAGAATGAAAATGTGAAAGTGATTTCAAGGAGAAGTTATACCAAAATTTTGTTTGGTTTTATGAGCAGAGTTCTTTTCATTCTCTAGTTTCTTCCAACCGCTCAAAAAACAAATTCGATGGGCGAAAAGAAAAAGATGATGAATAAGGAGCAAATCAAAAGCTATTGCTACCATCATAGAAACAATAGTAGAAACGAAGGAAAAAAAGAAGATGAAATCAAAATTGAAATCGCTAAAGTTTAGAAGATGAGTTTGGTGAGAGGTGTGAAAGATGTAAAAAATGCAGTGGTTGTGGATAATAATGAGAAATAAGGATGGCAGTAAGGGGTGAGAGAGATGGAGATCGTAGTGCGAGGGAGAAGTGGCGACTAGGGTTTGGCTTTGGAGAAAACATGCTATTGGAGAGAGAAAAAGAGGGTCAGAAAATTTAACCTAAAGCAAAATAAATCGTAAAAACTTAACCTTAACTAATTAGCAATGGAAAACCACATTTCCTTGCTATTTTACCAACCAAAAATACATTTTGTTGCTAATTAGCAACGAAAATAAATTTCGTTGCTATTTTAGTAAATAATTAAATAGCAACAGAAAGCAAATTTCGTTACTAATTCAGCAACATAATATTATTTTTGTTGCTATTTTAGCAACGAAAAAATAATTCTGTTATTATTTCGAAACTGAATTACTTTAAGGTTGGCTATTTAGCAATGGAAATTGTATTATGTTGCTAATTTAGCAATAAAAAAATAATTTCGTTGTTAAATAAGCAACCTTAAAGCAATTCAATTTTGAAATAGCAACGAAAATATTTTTATTACTCATGTAGCAACAAAAATTATGTGAGGGCCTAATCTTGACCCTAGCAGGGAATATGCTTAATCGTATGATGCTATATGTACAATTAATTTTTTTTTTTATGGTTATAGCCACTTTGGAATAAAAGCTTCTTGAAATGCAATATGGTAATTTTTAATTAATTCATGAAAAATGGGTTATTTGGATGATAAAAGAGATGTTGGGGTAAGACTTAGGATTTAAGATTTATTTAGGGTTAAATCGTAAATTAAGAGTTCTAAGGGATTAATTAAAGAGAAAGAAATGGAGAATGTGGTTAAAAGGGTAATTGGTGGTCTCCCCCATGTGATTCTAGTGAGATATCACTGTCTGTTAAAAATGGAAGACCATCTCTCTCTTTTATGCTTTTCTCTTTCTCTTTCACTAAGTTTGGAATTAGGGTTTGGTAAGAGGAATTTCTCCTTTCTATCTTTTTCTATTAATGCAAGATTTTATGAAAGCAAGAAGGAAAGCTTAGTATCTTTATGTGGTTTGTTATAAGAGAGTCAAGCAAGGATAAGGGCAAGGGAATCTTGAAGGAGTAAGAAAGTCACGGTTTAGGTATAAGAGTATCGATGTTTTCCTTGTTGTCTGTAGATGGTTCTATAGAAATTAGGATTTTATTATCTGATTTCTTTGGTTATTTAGTGGAAGTATAAGATGGTTAATGAAAGAAGTTTGGTTTAAGATGAGTTTTTGTAAGATGTTTTAGCTTATGAAATCCTTATATTTACTTTGAAATGATACGGATCTTTAAAACCCCAGAATACACGGCCAAGCAAGCCCTAAAGGCTTGCAATGCACTACCAAGCAAGCTTAAAAGCTTGTATGCACGCCAAGAAAGCCCTAAAGGCTTGCAATGCACGGCCAAACAAGCTTAAAAGCTTGCTATGCACGGCCAAGCAAGCCTCTAAAGGCTTGCAATGCACAGCCAAGCAAGCTTCAAAGCATGTGATGCATGGCCAAGGAAGCTTAAAAGCTTGTGAGATGCACGACCACTCAAGGAATTGCCTTGAGAATGCACGGCCACTTAAAGTTCATGCATGGCCAAGTAGTAACCCACTGCCCTTCATTTCTCTATTTTGAACATTTGTTTAAATCATCTAACAAATCATTTCCCACATTAATATTGACTAAGCCAACACTCTTTATAAAGATAATTAACCCTTTAATGCAACCTAATTGTCATATTTAATAAGTATGTTTGCTAAAGGTAATATGTGACTATTTTATGCCATGCTCTTATTGTCAAGCCATATCGATCAAGGTAAATTGGTCAAGGTGAGATTTATCAAGTAGTGTTAATTATAACTCACTATGACATGTGACCGTAATGATAGTAATGTCATGATTTCATGAAATTACTATAAAGATATGCATATTTATGCGAAGTATGATGATAATTGTCCTTAAATGAGATTGAATATGCGGTATATGAGTTATAAGTCATGGTAACAAATATTGATGCCATCATATGAGTATGAATGTGAATGCAGATGTGAATTATGGCTTGATCAAATATATGTAACGTGTAAGAAGGAACTTAATGAATCAAATATTCTTTTGATTAAGTGGTTAAGCCTACGGGTATTAGTTCAGTTGTGAATTAGATAGGCATACCTAAAGGGATATAGTTACAGCTGCCATAGTTGACCCCGTTTGGGTCCATTGTTTGTTCCTTTGATGGAACCATAGTTCGATCCCTTTGGTCTATTGTTTGATATCCTCGAGATATCCATTGTTTGATACTTCGGGTATCCATTGTTCCCGTTATCCACCCCTTTTGAACTAGCACTTAAGCAGGCTATTAAGTTTAAGTGAATTGTTAGAAAGAAGGAAATACATGTATCAATTTCTTCATCTATATAATGTAAGCATGTGAATGATTGATTACCAAGTTTTATCTCCATTTCTTTTAGCTATATTGTTAGTTGAGACAAACTCATAATACAAGTATGTTGATGTTCTTATTGAAATGTTAGTGTAATGATATTTATATTCGATTGATGCTATTGAATCGATCATATTATTATTGTGTATGTTTACCTCCCTGCTAAGCTTTATAGTTTAGCACGGTTGCTTTACATCCATGTAGGTTTGACTGAAGGTTGTGAAGGGACTTAATTCTGCATCAGTTGGCCAACAAGAGTCGGTCCAAGCTTTTAGATGTAGGATATTTGGGGATAGTTTCTTTTTGTCTAGTCTTATATTTTGCCATGATTCAGTGGGGGGAAAATGTAATTTGGAGGACTGTAAAATTTACTTAAACTACCTTGCTTGCATGTCTTTTTAGGTTGTGGTGGCTAATGCATGATTGCCATATTATAACTGTTTTGCATGATGTTTTAGGTTAATTTGGGATATGCATGCACCTTATAAGTATATGATGATATGTTGATGCATGATTGCCATGAGTTATGGTTGCTGAAGGCATGATGTATGCTATGGGTGAAAGATGGTATTAGGGTGTTACAGTTAGTGGTATCAGAGCACCCAAGTTTAGCCTTTTCTAGGCAATAGAGGTCTAGAAACCTTAGATATGGTATCGTGTCTTATTGGCCTAATGCAGTAAGTCCTTGTTTTCATACAGATCGAAGATGGATAATTCTAGAGATGCTATCGAGGAATCGATGGAAAGTAATTTAATAGCTGCAATGGTGTTCCTCAGATATGAGATCTTTATGATCAAATCAGAATAAGATCCCCGCTGCTATTCTTGGGGAGGCATTATTAAAAACTTCTTAGGATATGACACATATTCTGCAAAGGATGACGGCACCTAAAGCCCCAATCTCTAAGGTCAGAAAGTATGGTGGTGAAGAATTTTCAGGTACCACCTTAGAGCAATCCGAGAAAGCTATATTCAGGCTAAAAAAGCTGGAAAGGATTCTAGATGATATTCAAGTCCTACTCATTATAAGGTATCATGTGTTGTATCCTTACTTCAAGGACCAGCGTACGATTGGTGGAAGCTGGTACTCTCGGACAACATCAACTATCGGATCCTCTTACTTGAAAATTCTTTAAAACTAAATTCAAAAGATATATGTTATTGAGGCCTATAAAGAGGAGAAGCTGAGATAGTTTCTGACATTAAAGTAGAGGGGTTATATTTATAGCAGAGTTTGAAAAGAATTCAGCCGGTTGTGCAAATATATTCCCAAAGAGATGCTGACTGATGCTTTCAAGAGTAGACAATTTGAGGATGGGTTGAATCACCAGATTAGGGAGAAACTGATAGGGGCTACATCTCTTCATAATGTGAAATTCATCAGCTAGTGATGGTTGCTATGAAGGTGGAGAAGCATGAGTCGGCTAAGAGAGAGAGAACGAAAAGGGAGCGAGACTAGGGGGTGGATGGTCCACTAAAAAAAGGTTTAAAGGAGCACAAAATGTCCAACAAGTAAGAGGAATGTATCACCTTTCTGGCAAGGCAAAAGGACAAGGATTAGCTACAGTGTCCAAGCCCAAGTCAGCATACCCTATTAGAGCAAAAAGGGGGTCAGCCACCTGAGTGCCCTCATTGTTTCAGGGCGACATTGGGCTCCATACAGGAAAGAATCAGGAGCGCGCTATAATTGTGGTGCTACTGACCATTATATAGCTAATTACCCCCTCTAGGCGGGCACAAGACTCCACACAACAAGGTAGTAGAGGAGCTTCAAATATGTTCTTGGTTGTAAGAACTGGAAGTAGAGGGCAAGGGGGCGAGGTGGGTTTTTGGTCACCATAGATCTCAGTCTCATAATGTATCCGAGTCAATAGATAGACCGACTGCACCAATTTTTCTCAGGCCAAGCTTATGCTATGAAGGCGCGAGAGGATCAAGATGCTCCAGAAGTTATAGCTGGTATTTTTCTCACTTTATGATTCTGATATTTATACACTTATTGATCCTGGATCCACTCATTCATATGTTTCCCTTGAGAGTATGAGTAGGGGGTGTGTTTAAGTTGCCATCAACTGGAATATGATATCTGCGTAACTAGCCCATTAGGGCACAATGTGTGTGTGAATAAAATGTTCCCTAACTGTCCCATCTTGATACAAGGAAGAGAATTTTTAGCAGATCTTATCAAGCTGCCTTTTCGAGAATTAATGTTATTTTGGGCATGGGACTGGTTTGTCTAAGCATCGTATAGTGGTGAATTACAGGGCTAAAATAGTAACTCTTAGTGACAAAGAAGGTAATGAAGTAATAATTGCAGGTATTCAAACACCACCTTTGACCAATGTAATATCTACCATTCAAGCCAGATGATTGATGAGGAAAGGGTGTGAGGCATTTTTGGCCCTAATTCTTGATTCGAAGAGGGACAAGGTTAAGCTCCAGAACATACCAATAGTGAATGAATTTTTAGATGTGTTCCCCTGAAGACTTACCTGGTCTCCCCCCTGATAGGGCAGTGGAATTATCTATTGAGATTTTGCCTGGCACATCACCTAGTTCAAGAGCACCTTACAAGATGGCCCCAAAGGAATTGAAAGAGTTGAAGATACAGTTGCAAGAACTGCTTGACAAGGGTTTTATCAGGCCTAGTGTATCTCTATAGGGTTCGTCGGTCATATTTGTTAATAAAAAGGATGGGTTCCATGAGGATGTGTATCAACTATCGACAGTTAAATAAAGTGACAGTGAAAAATAAGTACCTATTATCTCGAATTGAGGATTTATTATATCAGTTAAAAGGGGCAGGAGTATTTTCAAGGATTGACCTGAGATCGGGGGTACTACCAACTCCGAGTTAGGGATGTGGATGTTTCAAAGATGGCATTTAAAACAGATATGGACATTATGAGTTTTTAGTAATGCCATTTGGGTTAACGAATGCCCCAACTGCATTTATGGATTTGATAAACAGGGTATTTAGACCATATTTAGACCAGTTCGTGGTGATTTTTATTAATGATATATTGGTCTATTCTAAGAATGAAAAAGAGCATACTGAGCATTTGAGAATTGTGCTACAGACCTTAAGGGAGAATCGATTGTTTGCAAAATTAAGTGTGAGTTCTGGCTAATAGAGATGTCCTTCCTTGGCCATGTCGGTATCTTCAAAAGGTATTAGAGTTGACCTAACAAAAATTAAGGCTATTTGTCAATTGGAGATCACCTCAAAGTGTACTTAAGGTAAGGAGTTTCTTAGGTTTAGCCAATTAACTACCATCATTTTGTAAAGGGGTTTCAGTGATGGTATCTCCACTTACTAAGCTATTAAGGAAGAATGTTAAATTTGAATGGAATGCCCGATGTGAGACTAGTTTCAATCAGATAAAGAGCATGCTAACAAAAGCTCCAATCATGACACACCTAGTGTCTAGAAAGGAGTATGCTATGTATAGTGATGCCTCTAGAGTTGGATTGGGTTGTATTTTAATTCAAGAGGGTAAGGTGGTGGTTTATGTGTCTAGATAACTTAAACCGCATGAGCAAAATTATCCAACACATGATTTGAAATTGGCAGCAGTAGTTTTTGCCTTAAAGATTTGACGGCACTACCTATACGGTGAAAGATGTAGGATATACACAAACCATAAAATCCTTAAGTATTTACTTACTCAAAAGAAACTCAACCTGAGACAATGGAGATGGCTCAAACTATTTAAGGACTATGATTGTATTGACGACTATCATCCGGGTAAGGCTAATGTGGTAGCAAATACCTTGAGCAGAAGAATTATGGCATCCATGGTGTTACAATGGGGTAGATGGAGGTTTACTTCATATGGTGCTCTAGTTGGCCAATTAAGAGCTAAGCCATGGGTAAGGCAGGCAGTGATCGATGCACAAAAAAATGATGAGAAGTTACAACAAGTTATACGATCTATGCACAATGGGAAACAATATGAGTACTCAATCAAAGAAAATGAAAGTTTATACTTCAAAGATAGATTATGTGTTCCAGATGATAGAGAATTAAAAGAACCTTATTGCATGAATCTCACAACACAGTATTTACTATGCATCCTGGGGGTAATAAGATATATCAAGATCTTAAAGGATGTTATTGGTGGTCAAGGTATGAAGAAGGACGTGGTTGATTATGTCTCTAAGTGTTTAACTTGCCAGCAAGTGAAAGCTGAACATCAACTTCCTTCTGGATTGTTGAATCCCATTCCAGGTTTGATGTTGGAAATTTAATAGCTAATATTATAAAATAGATTTGATATTTGTTGGAAATTAATATGCTTAACTCTAAGTCAAATAAAATTTTGAATAATATTAAATATTATAACATAAATTTTAAAATATAAGAAAATGTAATTAAGTGCTATTAAGTAAAATATGAACATCAATATATGATAAAAAATAACATATATAAAAAGTTAATCAGATACTATGATATATATATATATATTACTATATAATTAAACAGAATGATATAATATAAATTTAGTTGAAAGTGTTATATAAATTTTATAGAAAAATTTAAAAAATTAAGGTATAAAAAATAAAAATACATGTAAAGTATTATTTTATATAAATTTTAGAGAGAAATAGACAAAAATTGAAGATAAATAAATAAATAAATATATATATATATAATTATATATATATATATAATATATAATAATATATATATATATATATATGAACTGATTAACCGTGGACTAACGGTTAACCAGTACTTAAAAAGCTAAATCTTAACTATTAACCAATAATATAAAAATTAAAAACTATAACCAAATTTATTGGATCGGTTAACTGTAAAAATCGATTCGATTTCGGATCGATTTTACGATTAACTATTTTTTCAGTTTTTTTGCTCACCCCTAATTCCCTGCTCCCGTAATTATCTCTAATTATTATCAAAAAATATAAAAATTGTCATTGAGAATATTTTAAAAATAAAATAGAAATAATTTTTCATTCATTTATTTAAAATATAAAAAATCTATTTATAAACGATTTTAAAATTTAATTTTTTTTATTTCGAACAAAATGTAAGATAAATTTATAATTAACCTAAAAATAAAAATAAAATTTTAAAAATAAAATAATTAAAAGAAAATAAAAATAAAAATTTTGAGAAATTAAAAATTAAATAAAGGATGGAATATTGTACGTGCTCATTTATATC
>JBBPFJ010000533.1:0-87596 GCA_037975025.1 Excoecaria agallocha
CTGTGCTGCGTCAAAAGCTGGTCAAAAGGTCAGTTTTTACATGCGCAAGGGCGCTGATGTACTTAGCAAGTGGGTAGGTGAGGCTGAAAGGCAACTGAAACTGCTATTTGAAGAGGCCCAAAGGAATCAGCCATCCATAATCTTCTTTGATGAAATAGATGGACTTGCTCCTGTGAGATCTAGTAAACAAGAGCAGATTCACAATTCTATTGTTTCCACTTTGCTTGCTTTAATGGATGGTCTAGATTCTCGAGGACAAGTTGTTTTGATCGGAGCAACCAATAGAGTTGATGCTATTGATGGAGCATTGCGTCGTCCTGGTCGGTTTGATCGTGAATTCAACTTCCCTTTGCCTGGGTGTGAAGCACGAGCTGAAATACTAGACATACATACTCGGAAGTGGAAGTATCCTCCTTCAAAGGAACTGAAACTGGAACTTGCAGCTAGTTGTGTTGGATATTGTGGTGCTGATTTGAAGGCACTATGCACAGAAGCAGCCATCCGTGCATTCCGTGAGAAGTATCCTCAAGTATACACAAGTGATGATAAATTTCTGATTGATGTTGACTCAGTCAAGGTTGAAAAGTATCATTTCATTGAAGCCATGTCCACCATTACCCCTGCTGCTCACAGGGGTGCTGTGGTGCACTCGAGGCCATTGTCTTCTGTAGTTGTACCATGTCTGCAAAGGCATCTACAGATAGCCATGAATTGCATTTCCGATATATTTCCGCTCCTTGCAGTGTCATCAGAGCTTACCAAGCTTTCTATGCTTTCCTATGGGTCTGCAATCCCTCTTGTGTACAGGCCACGTCTTCTGCTGTGTGGCGGTGAAGGATGCGGCCTGGTAATTATCTTGGAACTTCTTGATATTAGTAATTGTTATGTTATGGGAACCTCAAAACTAAATTTACTTACTGATATAGTTTAACAGGATCATCTTGGGCCTGCAATTTTACATGAACTGGAGAAATTTCCTGTTCATTCTCTTGGTCTTCCATCTCTTCTTTCAGACCCCAGCGCGAAGACACCCGAGGAAGCTTTGGTGCATATATTTGGTGAAGCAAGAAGAACAACACCTTCAATCCTTTACATATCTCAGTTCAGTCTTTGGTGGGAGAATGTAAGTTGATACCTTGTTGTTTTGGGTTTATTATCAAAATGTGCATAAACTTTGTCCCAATGTTTTACTATAACCAATCCATTGGAGTGCATTATTATAGTTAATATTTCTTTTATCTGCTGCAATTTAGACAAAGCCTAAAATGCCTCTTCAGATGAGGTGATCAATGAAATGGTATACCTTTTGACTGTAATGGTACTTCATTGGGATAATATGACAATGGTGGTTAGAGTAAACTGAAATCCATTCGATTAATGCATTATTTGGAGTTTATATCTCTGTTATCTGTTGCAATTTCAAAGCCTAAAATGCCTTGTCTGATGATGAAGTGATCAATAAAATGATGCCTTTTTGACTTGGTGGTACTTCGTAGCCTAAATGGAGAACTGTGGTTGATGCAATTTGAGCTTCATTGGATAAAAATCCCAATTTTTTTTTTATAAATACCAAACTGTTGTTTCTTGGTTACAATTGAATTGATACGTGAAAGGTAGGTCATCAATAAACAGGCTGTACTGTAAATTACGCCTAGTTTGTTGCTTTTTTGTATACCAACGCTTTCTCACCCTTGTTGTGAATGTCTGCTCTGAAACAATCAACCCAAGTTGCTTGTAATTTATGTTTCTGATCTATTGCATTTGAATTGAACGATCTCCTTGACAATTTTTTTTATCTGGTTCCATTAATCTTGTTATTCAGGCACATGAACAGCTGAGGGCAGTTTTCTTGACTTTGTTAGAAGAATTACCATCTGATTTGCCTATTTTGTTGCTTGGAACTTCTTCACATCCACCTGCTGAGAATGAAGATCCCCCTTTCCAAGTATTTCCTCAACGTTCCATGTATGTCTAATATTTCCAAACAACTGTCTGTTGCAATTTATGGCTCTGCTGTTTATGTTTTCTTTAATCTAATTGATTGATGCTTATCGCATCTCTAATTGCGCTTTTCACAACATTTTAGTCTTTTTTTTTTTGAGATAAATACTTTTTCTTTTAAATTAATATGTCAAGGAATTATGATTTTTTTTTCTTTGGCCCTTATTTTTGTTTGGGATTCTTTTGCAAGAAATATTGTCTGTTGTGCATTTTTTTTATTGAAACAAAATGACCACTAGCACCTTTATGTGCGTAGTTGGAGCCTCTTCAGGCAATCCTGAAGGGAAGATGAGTGGTGGTGCTGAAAGACCTAAAAATGCAAGCTTAAGCTTAAGCACCTTTAAATTGCTGAGTGTCAGCATTACATTCATGCACAGTGCTTGAATTTGAAATTCCAGAACTGGTGCTACTTTCATGTTGTCTGTTTTTAATCTTTGAATAATTTGTATAAGATCCTACTTTAGAAAAATCAATATTTACTAATTGTGAAATTGTTTTTCATTCAAAACTTTATGTCCATTATTGGTAGCTTCGATGAATTTTCTCATGTCTGGTATTATAGTCATATATTGACTTTCTATTGTCAGCTATCAAGTGGGCATGCCATCAGCTGAAGACAGATCTTTATTTTTTGAACGTTTAATTGAAGCTGCCTTATCAGTTGTATTGGAGGGAACAAACAAGAAGTCCCAAGAATCAGTATCCGTTCCGGAACTTCCAAAGGCACCAAAAGTGGAAAGTGGCCCAAAGGCCTCAGAGTTAAAAGCTAGAGTTGAAGCTGAGCAGCATGCCCTGCGTCGGATGCGGATGTGCCTCAGAGATGTTTGCAATCGGTAACATGCCTTTTAGATTGTGCTAGTCCCTTCACCAAACATTAATTTATATATCTGGACCTATAACACTGTGTGCATTTGTCATCTCCTTGTTGCATCCATGGAGGAAATGTCTTGCCTTGTCATGCAAGAGAAATTATAGATTATAATTGATATCAATTCTAGTAAAACTAAATAAATTATTACATATTTGTTTGCACAGTGTAGGTTTTTTTTTTAAACCCATGAAATTATATGATTGATGATATCATGTAGCATATGTAATTCAGAATGTATTTTGAATGGTGCCTAAACATGGAAAGTGGGATGAGTGTGAAATGGTGATGTTTAGAGAGAAATGGGGGAAAACATATAGCACATATGTAATCTCAATGTTTTAAATTTAATTATTAGCTGTAAAATTGCAGTAATGTCAAGCAACCTCTGGGCCGTGGTCAAGAAAATAGGAAGCAGCTGTTGGGAATTTGATGAATCAGACCAATGTGCCTATTTCATTCATTAAAACATAAAAGCCTAACCAAATTACTTGATATGCTTAAAAAAAAATGATATGCTTATTATTATTTTTCCCTCATTGTCCTGGTTGATATTAAGTGGGAAATGACATTGATGTCTTCTTTTGTCGCAGGATATTGTATGATAAACGATTTAGTGCCTTTCATTATCCTGTAACTGATGAGGATGCTCCAAACTATCGCACTATAATTCAGAACCCTATGGACATGGCTACTCTTCTGCAGCGTGTTGATTCTGGTCATTTTGTTACATGCTCAGCATTCTTGCAAGACATTGATCTCATAGCAAATAATGCTAAGGTATAATTATTAGATTTTTTGCTTCCAACTGAATTTTACTCCATTGATTGATTTTTCTTTGTTTTCTTTATTGCATTGATGCCCTTTGATCTCCATATCAATATTCAGATACAAATTCATTGTACCAAAATTTCATGGTACTCATGTAGCATCTGAGGTCTTGACAGTATGCAAGTGTGATATTTGTCATCATTATATATTTTCTTGTAGTGTGTCAACTCAAAAATGATATCAGCTGTCCTCTGTTGTAGCAATTCATCAAAATTTTTCTTGTCATTATTATTTTACACTGATTTTGAATTAAATCATAAAATGATAATCTACCTGTAACATTCGTTCAGCATTAATTTGTTAGTAAAAGGTAAGTATTGTATAATCAGAGAATAAACCATAGTATTGAAACATAGCATCTCTGCATTTGTTCTGAAAGACAAATCTCATGATAGCACTTGTTTTTACTTTAGTATAAATAGATATTATTGTCTGAACTTTGCTACAAGTACTGGGGATCTTTTTATATAAGCTAGTAATATCTGCATCATAACTAAAATTTTATAGAATTTACTACATACTAAAACTAGTAATGTTATGCATATTCTGATGATGGTGATTTATAGGATTTGATTTTGACCTTAGTGTTTTTCACAGGCTTAGAAGTTGTGCTTCTTTGCTGTGCAAGTGAATCTAATCATGGTTGTTGCACTATTCAATTTCAGTTACAGAGATCAGACATAGGCATTCGACATTTATAGTGAAAAATTTTATATATAAAACCTGTATTTTATATTGTAATGCACAGAATGAGGTATAATAGCTGGGCCATGTCCTGTTCCAGTTATTTTAGGAACTCTGAAAACTTCTGTTTGACCCTTTTTGTGTGTAATTTACTATTTATTGCTCAGAGATGTTTGCCTTAAAAAATGTAATCAATGTTTGTCCATCACTAGGGATGCATCTTATTTGTGATTTGTCCATATTTTAATGATTTTTGAATGGCAATGCTGGAACACAGCAGCTTGCTATCTTTTTAGACTTTTCCTTCTTGGAGCTGATTATTTTTGGATGTCTAAATGCTCTGCTTGTATATCTGGATCTTTGATATGCAAAAGTGCTGGAGGTATATTCTCAAATTAGATATTTTGATGACATTAAAACTCAACATCTTATATGTTGACTTAATTTTTTTTTCTTTGATTGATTTTTTTTCCAAATTGACTCATTTATCATCAAATTCAGGTGTATAATGGAGATGATTACAATGGTGCTAGAATTGTTAGTCGAGCTTATGAACTTCGAGATGCAGTAGGTTATTTTCCATTAATATTTCACTCTGTATCCTTCTGTTGCAAAGCACTAAAATCTGCCACTTTTGCAGGTGCATGGAATGTTATCACAAATGGACCCTGCCCTTGTGGCGTACTGTGACAAGATTGCTGCCCAAGGGGGTCCAGTTAACGTGCCAGATGAATTAGGGGGTTCTATTTTTCCATCAACCCCAGTTGTGCAGCTGGGAACTGTTACTAGAGCAAGTGCTCGGCTGCGTAATGTCCCACTTGAGGTTAATCTAGATCAAAGCTACGAGACCTTGAGAAGGCAAAAGAAAAACACTGATGTTGCACATACAGGTATGGTCTTTAACAGTCTATTATTAACCATTTTGCTCCCAATAATTTGGAAAGAACAATTTTTGCATCTGAAAAATGAAGTCTTGTTCACCTAGCGTTCTGAATTGTTTTAAAAGATTTATGCTGGGGTTGGAAATTCCTTGCCAATAACTTTAAGCCACCTCCAGAAAAGTAAAGGTTTCAAGCCATAGAGTAGATTCTTGGCTTTTCTTTTCTTTTCTTTTTTATTTTTTAATTTGTGTTTATTAATATTTTTTGAATTTTTGGAGCATGCATAGAGACATTGAGAAACACCAAGGGACAGGACCCACATGCTAATCTTGACATCCCACATGCACCTTTAGTGTCACCCTGCAATTATATCTAAACTAAACATTCATTTTAGGAGAGAGTTTCTGATAGTTTTTTTAGAGAAAAAAAGGTTAATTCATGTTTGGACGAATTATGTGACCCCTGCCTTATTCTGTGCGTCAGCTTCAACAGCAGAAGACAAATCGCGGCACGAGGAAATAGCACAGGCAAAGCCATCAGAAGATGGAGTGGCAAATGACTCGAACACTGAAAGGGCAGAGAGTTTATCTGCTGATAGCAATAGAAGCACTGAAAACGCCGGAGAAGCTTGTGCTCATACAGAGGGGACTGCATCTCAAGATGCTGGAATGTTGGATGCCGAAATATCAAGCCACGTGGAGTATGTCAAGCGGCTGCTTGTGGAGCGCACTGAGAATTATGGCATTCCACAACTTGAGAGGCTTTATGCTCGTATAATGAAGAATGTTTTCAGTGCAAAGGACAAAGGAGTTGGGGATGACCCCAAGTACTCAATTTTGAAGGTTTTGGTGAAATTTGCTGAGGATGAGACAAATTTCTAAACTGGAAACCTTTTTTTCCATAATAGAGAAAAAAAAATGAAAAAGAAAAAGCAAAACAAGTCTTGCAGTTAGTTGATGTAAAGTCGGGATTTTCTTTTCAATGCAAAATTTATCCAGTGAAATGAATCTTCCTCCTTCCTCGTTTAGTGTTAATTTGCTACCATTTTATTCAAGTAGATACATGATAAAAAGATTAAGATAAAAAGGGTGCGCATGGTTTGGTTAAACGGTTGATTAATAATATTATTAAATTGGTTCATTAATTTCGATTAATTGTTTTAACAGTTTTGATTTTTAATTTGATGATGATAATAATAATAATTTTAATGTTTATTTACTAAAAATATTTATTTTAATAATATTGAAGGAAGTTATATATTGTAATATTTGTAAATTATATAAATATAAAAAAAATACAAGTGTAAAATTTAAAATATAATTTATAAAATATATATATATAGATCGATTTCGAATTGATTTGATTAATCATCGATTTTTAAAAGTAAAAATTATAAATCTAAATGAGCATATAATATTTTCCTTATGTTCTTTTAAAAAAAATTAATTTAAAAAAATAATAATTCTAAGACCCAAAGGACCATTATATGCAAGTAGTTAGACATAAGCGACAAAGCTTAAAAAGGAAATGAGCATATTGTAATTTTCCAATTCGTCCTCAAGTCTTCTGGTGATAATTTTTATACAAAAGTATTGGTTAACCATTTCAAGGGCTAACCAAGCAGGCCCAAATTGAATTTTCCTATAATTCCCTCCAACCCAAACCTTCTTTCATTCTTGGGGTGCAAATCATTATTGTCTTTATCGTATTGCTTATCATAATACTTTAATTATTTCTTTTAGTAGGCCCACACCTCTGTAAAGGCATGGATAACGGGTCCTATCAATATCCAAATATATCGAACTTGTAAGCCAAATAGGGTCAAGACTATATGTAACAGCCTTATCCCTCCTGACACTGTACCAGCGTACCGAATATCGGAATTTTTTTTTATTCCAACTTAACTTCTATACTTAAAGCCTTAACAACATTCAATTAATCATTAACTATCCTTCGCCGATGACCTATAACTGTCCAAATTACTATACATTTAACAAAAATTTTGTAATATAACGGCTGTACATAGTACTAGCCCCCTGAAAAGCAAACAACCCACACAGCTTCTCAAAGGCACAACAATCAATAGTCATAACAATATTCATTCATTTCCATCCATTCATATATTCACAATCCAAATACCATTTACTAAGAATAACTCCCGTTTACATTACATATCCAAAAGTAAAGTTGTACTTATATATATATGCTAAAAGTAATACGACTAGAGCATTCTAAAAGAAATCTTGCAATCTAAAGTCTTGCTCCTGCTCCTGTTTCACCATCAGGAAGTACTGTTTCCGGCTGACCCGGTGTTAAGGCCATTACACTATGGTTCCAAACGGGAATAAACTATAAACCTAAAGCTACAATATACCCTTATAGGCATTGCTATCTATTCACAACCTAAACATAGATGTAGGTAACTGTAATTCATTTCTTTTAATTTTCATAACTTTTTTCTCTTTTCAAGTGTATACTTCTTTAACTCAGTCATATGTATGCCTTAGGATTATAAAACCATATAAATGTTCATGTATACACATCTTGTACTTGTAATTCAATACATAAGCATGTAGCTCTTCACTTGTATATAGGTGCCCTACTTATTCTCATTTCGTTATTTGATTCATTATTAATATAATATATTCATGTATAGCCATACTCCTACATTTCATAAGGATATGCCATATGATTTAGACATACATTAAGTATACATATATTTTCATTACTTGTACATTTCATTTACATACTCATATAACATACTTATAATCATTATGGTTATATATATATATATATAAGGGTTAATTGCAAATTAAGGTCCATACTATAGGGTACATTACAATGTCGAACCCCGTCTTCAAAATCTTACAATGTAAATTCCCAACTTTAACTCTTCTTTCAATTGAGGGACTTTGTCGCTATTCTATCGCTATTTTGTCTCTATTCTATTGTTATTGAAAAGGGAATGATGGAATAGCGATGGAGTCTCTCAATCAAAAAGGGAGTCAAAGTTAGGAGTTGACATTGTAAGATTTTGAAGATGGGATTCAACATTGTAAGGTACCCTATAGTTAAGGCCATTTTTTGTAATTAATCATATAAAAAAATCAACTATGTATGTATGTTAATCCTCATATAAGCTTCTCACATATCAAATGAAACTCAAACACTTCATTCAAATCAATAAACATATTAAAAGACACTCAATTAAAGCCATATTGCCAGTATGTATGCTTGTATGTATATATTTGGATTATATGCTTCTAATCATTGCATAGGCATATTCATTTTTCCTTTACACATACAATCATCTAATATTTATTTTGCTCATACCTAACCTTAATATGTGTCTATCTATTACATGGACTCATTACCATAACATGATATATTTGTATTCACTTTTGTTTATATAGTTCATGTATATGTTCGTATTTGCATTTCACAAGACTTATTTTATTGATATTTGCGCTAAATATATTTAAACATATAATGTACTCTGATGGTCTAGTTACATTGTCATATGTACGTAGAATTCATATGTAAATTTAGTGAATACATAAATTATATCATATACATATAATTTCTTATGTTTAGATTTGATTTGTGTTCATATCTCAATGTACAAGCATGCATTTCATGTACATGATACCAACCCGATCATGTTAATTTTAAATACCTAGTTTTCTTGCAGACATCTTTTTTGGTCTAACTTGCACAGATTATTTGACCTAGAAAATGATATTTTTATGCAAGGATTCTTTCTAATAAAGTATTCTTGTAATGCCCGCTCTTATTATCTTTTATCTATCGTGATCTTATTTAATTATTTACTTAAAACTTAATTAATTTACTCTTGAATATTACACAATTCCTTAGACAGATGAATATAATCACATACACATATACATTGATACAAGATTTTAATAAACGTTTACTAGATATGAGATCAGAGTTAGTTACAAAGTTTTCACTATGTACATTACAAAATTTTAGGTTTTATACCAAAAGTCATCCTCAAGCTCTAAACTTTGTGGCTTGCAGATGTCGCCCAGACACATAGCTTTCTATGTTTAAACCTGGGAACCTACACGGGAAAACACCCGTGCTGAGCAATAGCTCAGTGGGGAGGTAAAACACTAATAATAATAATAACATAACACTAGTATAGTTATCATACAATAAAAACATTCAAAGGCAATATAATCATATAAATATACTTACTAACATGTTCATAACATCTCAAAACACTGTTTTCGTACAACCTGAATTTTCATTTAAAAGTGGATAACGGGACAACACTGGATACTGTTAACCAGTATCAATTACTAAAGACAGAAATCTTGAACACTAGATACCAAAGGTATCAACACTAGACACCCATAAGTGTCAACACTAGCAGCTGCATTCACTATCCCTCATAGGCATGCCTATCTATCCACTTTCATGTATAATCCAGGCTTTTATTCAATTGTTAAACATTTAGAAGTAATATGCATCATATATTTAATGTACAAACATTAATACACATGACAAAACACTCAATTACATCACTATATCATGCATTCATATTCTCTAAATACGATTTAAAGAGTCTAGATGGGCTTTGGTATTCATTAAAAACCTTAATTTCAATGTTTAGAAAAGCAAGAAAGGGTCACGGTTACTACCAAAATCATGGTAACCGTGACCTATGTTGCCCTCCGGCTCTGGACTGCGTCATACTACCTCACGGTCATTATCGGATGAGTAATAACCGTGTTCTACAATTTTTAGAGGGCTCACGGTTACTATGAAAAGCTTGGTAACCGTGAGATAGGTCTTCTTTAGAGTCTGGACTGAAAATTGGGGTAGCTCACGGTTACTATGAAAAACCTAGTAACCGTGAGGCACAAGCCGCCTAGAGACAGATTTTCTGTCTCGACTTATATGCTCTTTTTGACCTAGAAAACGTCATTTTTAGCAAAAATGGTCTTCTACAAAGTTGTTACCCTATGTCTCTAGTTTCTAAAACATCAAAAATAACTCAAATATGACATCTAAATCTCAAGATATTCACTAAAAACTGAAGACTGCTCTTATGGGACGGGCAGCAGGGGTCTGTCCACTTCAAGCACATTTTCGGGAACTCTAGAGACAGATTTTGGTCTCGGTTTCTTCTACAAGGTTATAGATATATGTCTTAGCTTTAATTTCCAACAAAAATCACCTCAATACAACATCTACAGAGGGAGTTATTCCACTTTTACTAAGACTGGTTTAAGTGACACCTATACAGATTTTCACTATGGGATTCTTTAAGACACAAACTATGTTTTTCATGCATCTAATCATCATTCAAGAGCTCTAACATCAATAATAGAACATCTATAACACCTAAATCAATTTAAATCAATAAAATAGATAACAAGGAAAAAGAAAAACTCCCAAACCTCTATTAAGCTTCACTCCTTTCTCTTCACTCTCCTCCTTGCTTCTCTTTACCCTTGCTTGATTGTCCTTAATCTTGACTTAAACACTAAATTATCTTTCTTCCAATGGCTTGAACCTAACTTAGGGAATTTTAGGAGTTTCTTTTTCTTTAAGAGAAAAAGAGGAAAGGAATGGATGCCTAAACCCACAAGGTGGCCGGCCATTCCAATAAAATATCCCAATTTTCTTCTTCATTCAAGAGCTATCTAGAGTTTAGGTGTTATTTTGTCATTGGCCCACTTGTTTAGCTAGCAAGAATTACACTTTGCTCCTTAATTTTCATCCTTTTATCATTTACTCCCATAAACTTACCCTTTTACTCTGCAATTAAACCCCTCACTAATTATTTTTCTCTAATTAAGCATATGTACAAGCCATTTTAAGAGAAATTCATATGGTCTATATTCTTTCAAGACAATTCCCCTTTTGTCCCACTTACAATGCATTAACTAAATCACTCATACATTGATCATAATATCACTTAAATGTGCATACTTTGTTCTAGGATACATGTTGGGGCCTTACATCTCTCTCCCCCTTAAAAGAATTTCGTCCTCGAAATTCTTCTTGTTATTGATTTATAATATTACACTATCCTTGAACAAGTAATATTTCATAACAATAACGTTATTTAAAGCGTACCGGGAAGGTTCTCAACATTCTGATTCTTCTTGTCTTCTCCTATCATTGCATACATTCGACCGAAATTATCAAATGTAGCTGGCTTTTCCACCGTCTCAGATGGTGCTCGATTAGCTTTACTTTTACCTTTCGCACCTTTTCCAGCTCCAAACATATTAACGTTTCCTCCACTAGTTTGTGAAGCTAAATTCTCTCGGAGTTGAGGGCAGTTGGCTAGCACATGGTCCATGCTGCCACACTTAAAACATGCTCCAGTGAGCTTCCTACATGTACCCCAATGTTTCTTTTGACAGTGCTCACATGTAGGTATCGTGCTACCTCGACTAGATGGGGCTGCAGTACTAATCACCGAATCTAACTTTTGAGTCAAACCTTGATTAGTTTGTTTACTTTGAGTCTCATGAACTTTCTTACTACCCGTCATTCCACTATCTTGTACTTTCCTCTTTTGTGCCTTTTTCTGCTTTATTTGCTCAATTTCCTCCATTTTCACGGAAGCTTCAACCAACTGATAATAATTCACTTTCTGTATAGCAGTTACTGGTATTAAACTTCCTCGAATAGTCTCATTTAAACCATCTTCAAATTGCCTACATCGAAAGTCATTTGTCATCAAGGTGTTTGGCACATATTTACTGAGTTGACTAAACTTTTTCTCATATTCTGCTACTGTCATATTCCTCTGTTTTAAGCTCACAAATTCTTTCCACTTAGCCTCTCTATAGGCTTTAGTAACATACTTCTTCTCAAATTCTTGATAGAAAAACCCCCATGTTAATTCTGCAGGTCGTTGAGGATTTCGAAGTACTAACTTCCACCAATCATAAGCTGGGCCTTGTAATAAGGACACTGCACAAGTAACTCGTTGATCCTGTGGACAATTAATCTCTTGCAGTATCCTATCCACTTTTTCTATCCAGAACTCGGCTATATCCGATTCATCGACAGAAGTACCTATAAACTCTTCTGCCCCTCTCTTTCTAATAAGATCAGTAGGAGCCTTTGGGGCAGTCAGTCTATCTATTATCTGCATCAATCCTTGTACTAACATAGGATTACCGTGAGCAGGATCTACATCTCTCACTGGTGGTTGTTCAGGTGCAAGAGGATTATTATACAACGGATTCACGCTCCCAGCTGTCTCACCTAAGTCTTCACTAGGATCTGACTCCATCTTTTATCCTACATAGGTCAACATCTGCATTTAGGCCACAACACTATATATAAAAAAAAATACACATATCTAACCTATTCTCTAACACCTTATTGCCCAAAATCGCCTAAACCTTTGCTCTGATACCACAATGTAATGCCCGCTCTTATTATCTTTTATCTATCGTGATCTTATTTAATTATTTACTTAAAACTTAATTAATTTACTCTTGAATATTACACAATTCCTTAGACAGATGAATATAATCACATACACATATACATTGATACAAGATTTTAATAAACGTTTACTAGATATGAGATCAGAGTTAGTTACAAAGTTTTCACTATGTACATTACAAAATTTTAGGTTTTATACCAAAAGTCATCCTCAAGCTCTAAACTTTGTGGCTTGCAGATGTCGCCCAGACACATAGCTTTCTATGTTTAAACCTGGGAACCTACACGGGAAAACACCCGTGCTGAGCAATAGCTCAGTGGGGAGGTAAAACACTAATAATAATAATAACATAACACTAGTATAGTTATCATACAATAAAAACATTCAAAGGCAATATAATCATATAAATATACTTACTAACATGTTCATAACATCTCAAAACACTGTTTTCGTACAACCTGAATTTTCATTTAAAAGTGGATAACGGGACAACACTGGATACTGTTAACCAGTATCAATTACTAAAGACAGAAATCTTGAACACTAGATACCAAAGGTATCAACACTAGACACCCATAAGTGTCAACACTAGCAGCTGCATTCACTATCCCTCATAGGCATGCCTATCTATCCACTTTCATGTATAATCCAGGCTTTTATTCAATTGTTAAACATTTAGAAGTAATATGCATCATATATTTAATGTACAAACATTAATACACATGACAAAACACTCAATTACATCACTATATCATGCATTCATATTCTCTAAATACGATTTAAAGAGTCTAGATGGGCTTTGGTATTCATTAAAAACCTTAATTTCAATGTTTAGAAAAGCAAGAAAGGGTCACGGTTACTACCAAAATCATGGTAACCGTGACCTATGTTGCCCTCCGGCTCTGGACTGCGTCATACTACCTCACGGTCATTATCGGATGAGTAATAACCGTGTTCTACAATTTTTAGAGGGCTCACGGTTACTATGAAAAGCTTGGTAACCGTGAGATAGGTCTTCTTTAGAGTCTGGACTGAAAATTGGGGTAGCTCACGGTTACTATGAAAAACCTAGTAACCGTGAGGCACAAGCCGCCTAGAGACAGATTTTCTGTCTCGACTTATATGCTCTTTTTGACCTAGAAAACGTCATTTTTAGCAAAAATGGTCTTCTACAAAGTTGTTACCCTATGTCTCTAGTTTCTAAAACATCAAAAATAACTCAAATATGACATCTAAATCTCAAGATATTCACTAAAAACTGAAGACTGCTCTTATGGGACGGGCAGCAGGGGTCTGTCCACTTCAAGCACATTTTCGGGAACTCTAGAGACAGATTTTGGTCTCGGTTTCTTCTACAAGGTTATAGATATATGTCTTAGCTTTAATTTCCAACAAAAATCACCTCAATACAACATCTACAGAGGGAGTTATTCCACTTTTACTAAGACTGGTTTAAGTGACACCTATACAGATTTTCACTATGGGATTCTTTAAGACACAAACTATGTTTTTCATGCATCTAATCATCATTCAAGAGCTCTAACATCAATAATAGAACATCTATAACACCTAAATCAATTTAAATCAATAAAATAGATAACAAGGAAAAAGAAAAACTCCCAAACCTCTATTAAGCTTCACTCCTTTCTCTTCACTCTCCTCCTTGCTTCTCTTTACCCTTGCTTGATTGTCCTTAATCTTGACTTAAACACTAAATTATCTTTCTTCCAATGGCTTGAACCTAACTTAGGGAATTTTAGGAGTTTTCTTTTTCTTTAAGAGAAAAAGAGGAAAGGAATGGATGCCTAAACCCACAAGGTGGCCGGCCATTCCAATAAAATATCCCAATTTTCTTCTTCATTCAAGAGCTATCTAGAGTTTAGGTGTTATTTTGTCATTGGCCCACTTGTTTAGCTAGCAAGAATTACACTTTGCTCCTTAATTTTCATCCTTTTATCATTTACTCCCATAAACTTACCCTTTTACTCTGCAATTAAACCCCTCACTAATTATTTTTCTCTAATTAAGCATATGTACAAGCCATTTTAAGAGAAATTCATATGGTCTATATTCTTTCAAGACAATTCCCCTTTTGTCCCACTTACAATGCATTAACTAAATCACTCATACATTGATCATAATATCACTTAAATGTGCATACTTTGTTCTAGGATACATGTTGGGGCCTTACAATTCTCCTATGTTTTTAATTTCCACAAAATCAAAAACCCATTCATTTGGATTTCCAAATCTGGAGGCATTCATAAAATAGTACAAGCTGCTCTAAATGATAAGGCAGTAGCCAATACCCGAATTCAAGTTAAATTTAAAAAATCCTAGAGGTAGAATCAAGTTTCAAAATCTTTATAATAATTTTAGGTTTATGTGTTTAGTTTATTCTTCAATTTTAATTACCCAATTTGAAGTTCTAAAACTCAACTTGTTCTCAAAAAAACCCTGCTAGGTCAAGTGAAACTTAAAGCAAAATTTCTCGATCTCAATCATAATTGCGATATTTCATCAATCATGCATGATTAAACATCACAACAATACTTCCAAATCATTTATAACACTAATATAGCATTTCCAACCATTTAATAAAGACAAGCACATGCAACAAAATTTAAATTTCCCATACCTTAAATATACCCTAATACTTCCTTTTTCTTTCCTTCCTTACTCAAATCTCCATTTGGTGAAAAAATCCCCTTTCAAAATCTTCACTTTTCCTTTAACAAATCACTTGCTACTTGTAGAGAGGACGATAAACAATTAAGTTTTAATGAAATTTGGGTAGAAAATCGAGTGATTTTAAGAGGAGGGAGAAAACATCCATGGTGGAAACCATGGATGAACAATTTAGACATGGCAAGGATGAGAAGAAAATGATCCTCTCTTTGTTAAATTTTCCACAGCCTTCCATCCTTATATATATCCAATTGAACAACCACAATTAAATCAAGGAATCTGACTGTCATTAATTAACCACTCGTCACCTTCCTATTGGGTCTTCTTCATCTCACTTTCAACCCTTAGGAATGGGTGACTATGAGTCACTCCCACCCTATAAGAGTGAGTAACTCAAATGCATGGCCAAAATTGCATATATTTATCACCATGTCATTGATCCAAATATTTTCTTTGTTAAATCTTTTTTCAATCCCTCTTTACACTTATAATTATCGATTCACTTAAATTCTCCTTTCTCTCATCAATTTAATCCATTCACCATTATCACTAATTATACATATGTATACCTTTCCCCTATCCTTAAAGTAATTTCCCTCTATGTCCCTTCCTATAATTTATTAACTAACAAGGTATGTTTCATCTCTAATACCATTTAAGTATGTGCATATTCTTCTAGACCATATAGTGGGGCCTCATATATTACCCTTAGATGATTCACCTAGTATGTAAGTGTGGTGGTGGGATTATTATTGGGGAAAATAAGGTCATTTTCCAAAAACACTTATGAAAAATAAATATGTGTGCAAGCGAAAATTTGATAAAACCTTGATTATTTCTCATATTATGTGTAATTTTTGAGGAAATTACCCCAAATGACTGGTTTTTATCCCTTTTTTTCAAAAAATACAACCTTCTTTTGTAATCTTTCGTAAACCTTACTTTTTAAATTTTTATTTTAAAAAATATAACTTTTTTTTACTTCAAACAAAAACTGCCTTATGGGCTTATTTTTCCTAGTTTGGTTTATGCATTGGGTATCAGTGTTTTGTTATATTGGTGTTTCTAGCAGCTCTTAGGCTTGACCATCACGAAATCTCTCCAAGCTTATATGGTACTCCCAGTCTACTACTTCTTCTAATTGATTAGCCTTATCACGATTGGGTACGGGTATTACCCTTTGTATTGCAAATGATAATTGATTTTCCTCTTGTTCATATAATCATTTCGTTAACAATCATGCCAAATTCTATGATATTTTTCCCCTTGTAATTTTGTGTCAATATCTAGTTTGTGGTGTAATGGCCTGAACGTCGGATTAGCCGTGAATAATATTTTTCGATAGTGAATAGTAAATACGACTAAAAAGGTACATTCGAAGGTAAAAAATATTTTATTGGACTATTGAAAAATATGGAACACGGATAGTTCGGGGTTAAAATTTGAAGTAAAATTAAGGTCAAATACTCATCCAAAAGTCAAAAATACGAAAAACGATGCGATTTGATTTTAGGTTAACTAGTTTGACCAAAGTTTGACTAAGCCGTTAAAAATAGCAAATAGAGTTTAAAAAAAATTAAAAATTACAGATATACCTAAAATAATGTGTAGATTATTTTGGGTGCAAAAAGTAAATTTTTTGGTAAAATCAATATTTTTGTATCAGACCGATTTAATCGAACCAAATAAAAAATGAACTTCGATTGGATTAAAATTTTGTGTACAAACTATTTTCAATGTGGTAAAAATGGTGGAATTAATTTTAGAGTGATTTGAAATTGAAAAGAAAGAGAATTACAGAAAAATAGCAAAACGAACTTATTTTTGTTTATTGGGCCTTAAGTGAGTGGACTTTGGTTGGAACAAGCCCAACCCACCCAAGGCCACTATAAATAGGATGAGAGAGCAGATGTTTTTTCAGGTGGCTTCTTCTTTTTCAGCTGCCTTCTCTTCCATTGTTGGCTGAATGTTTCTTTTCCTTTTTCTCTCAAAATTTCATTAATTTTCTTCATTCTTTTCCTTGAGATCCAAGCATAAGAAATCACCTTCAGCCTTTCTAGTTACTGGATCTACCTTCAAACCAATGATTAAAGGAAGAGAAGCAAGAGAAAACAAGTGGCAAAAGCTTAGGGGTCAAAATGAGGTAAGAGAAATTGTTGGTTTTAATTTTTTTCCAAAGGTGCCTACTACTAGTTTTAGGTGCCTAAAATCTATTTTTTATGTTAATTTCAGCAAAAGAAATTGTTTTGATAGGATTTTCTTTGATGAAGATTTCAGCCAAGGTTTGGGGTTTTGAAAAGAGGTGATTTTCTTTGGTTCCAAGCTAGAAAAATGAACTTTATGGAAGGATAAACACAAAGAAATATGTATGTGACTATGAAATCTTAAAATTTTCCTTTAATTAGATAAATTTTTCATTATGTAATTTAGGATAAAGATTGTAAAATGCATGTATATTGAAATTGCTTTTAGAATAATATAATTAGACCCTAAATGAGCATGTTAGGAAGCTCAAATGAATTTAAAAGAATTTTTGAAGTATAATTTTTATGTCGGCCGAAATTATGCTTAAAGAGAATTAAATTGTATTTTGGTTATTTTTAGTAAGTTAAGCCTTAATTTAATAGTAGACATGAAATAACATGTCCATAAATTTTTATGAAATTTATAGGAATTATTTGAATATTTTTGGAATAATTATTGAGTTATGTAATTAAGGAAAAATTTGTAAAATATATGTATACTGAAATTAGCCTTAGAATAATGAAATTGGATCTTAATTATGCTTAAATATAAGCTTAATTAAATTGAAATAATTTTTTCAAGAGCAATTCCTTGTTGGCCTAATTGTACCCTTGAAGAGAAATAATGTGTATATTAAGTATTTTGATGAAAATTAAGCCATAGAATGATGATAAACATGAAATAGATTATCCATGAATTCTTAGGGAATTTATGGAATTTATTAGAATATTTTTGGATTAATTAATTGATTATGTACTAGTGAAAAAAAGTGATTTTTGTGAATTAATGCATGAAATGAGTAAATAATGTTTTATGCATTTATATAGAATTTATGAAATTTATTTAAATATTTTTGAAGAAATATTTAAATATGTACAAAATAAAGTATTGAATTATTAAGTGATTAATTATAATTTAAGTGAAAAATAATGAATTATATGGACATAATTCATAAATTATCCAAAATTAGTTAAAAAAGTGACTAACTAATTTATTGGAATAAAAAGACCATAAAAAGTATGTTGTGTATAATGATCGTACTGAATTATTGAGAAATAATTCATAATTTGACAATAAAATGGTGTATTATGATAAAATAATTCACAAACCGTATAAAAGTATTGAACTTTTCGAACGACTGCAATTCCAGACAGAAAAAGTAAAAAAATTGTTAAAAGTCAAAAAGGTAAAATGAAACGTAAAGTCAAAATATTAAATTATTAAAAAAATAATTCATAACTTACTAAGAAATGGTGAATTATAACGATATGATTCACAGAGTGTGTAAAAAAGTACTAAAAGAAGAACTGGTCAAAGTAAAGAAATGAAAAGACACTGAAAAGTATAAAATGCAAAGTGTTCGTGGTGAATTATGATGACATAATTCACAAACTGTATAAAAGATATTGAAAAAGTGAATGAAAAGAAAATGCTATTAGATAGTCAAAAGTACTGAAAAAAAGGACCTAACTGAAAGATAAAAAAATTTGGGGCAAAAATATAATTTTCTCAAAAATTGTACTTAATGAGCAAAAATGAAAAGAAAATATTTTACAAGGGTAAAATAGTAATTTAACGATCAAACTGCTAAAAAATAAACCTTTGTAAAGAAAAATGACTAAAATGTAATTTTATATGAAAAATCAAAATAAGGACCGATTGGTATATTGTATATCAATTATTACTAAAAATGAAAAATTATAAAATAAAGCTAAAATTGTAATTAAAAATCCAAAAGTGGCAATACTGTAATTATTTAAGAAATTATAGATTTGAATGGTTATATTTGATCTGTGAATGAATGTTTGAAATGTGAATATATGTATTGTTATAAACTGTTATGCCTTTGAGAAACTGTGTTCTTTTTTTATTTTTCAGGAGACTAGTAAGTTTCTAGCCATTTTGCTGTCGAATTAGTGTTATAGACAATTATGAGTTGACGAGTTAAATGTATTAATTTGAATAGGATTAGTTTTGGCAGTCAATGAATTTTGGGTTAAGTGAAAAAAAAATTTCGGCTTACCACTTAATTTCGTATCGAAAAAGACTATTCAGATAAGGATGTCATATGTGGTATCTCGTTGACTAACAATGTTGTGGATATCATTTTCCATGTGTTTGACTTAAACCGTGACAGATATCTAAGCGCATATGAGTTTGTAAGAGTGTTAAACAAATGGGAAAAAGACATAGCACAGCCTCTGGAATCAGGAATCGTGGGGCTACTGTGTTGCTGTTTCAATTGCGTAAGTGAACATTCCTTTAGAAGCTTATTTTGATAATCCACTGCTGGAGTTCAGGCAACATGAGTGCTTCATATATCCGACAGATATAAGTGAATCTGTTGCAAAATGAACTAGCTAACATTAAGGTGACTTTGTGGTGGAAGAATGTAATTAACAAGTCTAACAAAGCTGTTGCTGGAGCTTGGGTGATATATGGCCATTTGAGATCAACTCTTCCTTTGTTTTCGACTTTAAAGTCCCAACCTTCTCAAGGGAAATCCTCATGCTACTAATCTTAGATGTTGTATATTTTATCCTTTTAGATGGTCTTTGTTAACGTGTTTATAACTACACCTGAATGTTACTTCCTTTGGATGTCTATATATTCGACATATTACTTCCCACGAAAGCTTAGGCTTTTAATTGAAAAGATATATAAATATAATTTTACCTTTGTCAACAAATAAGAACGAAAGAAAATCAATATGATATAGGAAAAAGACAATTACCTTTTTATTTTGATTATTCATAAAATATTTTTTTTATTAGACTTGAAAAAGATATAAAAATTGATTTGATGTAATTGTTGTTTGTAATAAAATCTTACTTAAAGGTAGCATTATAACAGCCTCAAGAAAAGAAGAGAAAAGTTATACCATATTCATAAAACAAAAGGAATCTAATTAAAACTATTTTTATTTTTTACCATTCTATTGGGTCAAAAATAATTATGGAAAGTATAACAAACAAAATATTTTATCTTGACAGAATGCTTGACTTTGAGTCATTGCCAATTATTTATTTGAGATTGATATTGAAGCTGGCACATTTATGTTTGAGGTCTTGTGAAGAACTCGATTTTATTTTGGTTATGTTTAAGTTAATACACACCCTCCAATTGAATGTGAGCGGTTGTATATAAGTAAACAATATTATAAGATTGAAAGACTAAATTCAATTTCACTTGATTTAATGGTGTATATTAATACATTGTGTGTACTTTATGTATACATTGTTTGTATGTAATGTATCAAAAACCTGATAAAATCACATTGAATTTAAATCTCAGACAAAATGATTGATACCCGATCAAGTACATCTTCTCAATCTAGAAGTGTCTCCCAATAATTAAGAACATCAAGAAAGTAGATGGAATGAAAAATATTAATAAAAACAAAAGTGGAGATGCTACTTTCAGCTTAAAGGTCACAAGACAAACTAAGCTAAATCATGGTGTAATTGAAATACCAAGTTATGATTCTCAAGTCTCCAAAAAACAAAAGGTAATTATTTTTTTTATTTTCTTTACTCTATACATTTGCTAATTGTGAATTATGATTCTAATTGTGTGTACTTGTTGTATACATTGTATGTACATATTGTATACACCATATGTATATGTTGTATACACAGTGTGTACTAGTTATAGATAGTGCACGTGGATCTAACCAAATAGCACCAGAGGATGAAGAAGGGATCTGTGATAAAGATAATTTGGTCTCGCTGGAATCAGTGCTGAAATATTTTGCCTCGCCCATCTCCAATCTTATTAGCGTCGAGAAGAAATGAAGGACAACAAAAGAATTGTCTCACCTTCAAGAACTCACCGATGCTGCTCGTGTCGCTGATTGATGCCGGAGGTGAATGAAAAATGGTATAGCGTGTGAAGGCGTAAGTGGAGCGAGGAAAGAGGAGGAGGGCAAGATTGAAAAATGGTAGTTTTGATTAATAATATGTAAAAATAGTATATTTGTAATTAAAAGTTGTATAAATGAAATTAAAAGTTTAAAATGGTGTAATTTGAAAACTTGACAGTAACTGTTTTATTTTTTGAAATTATTATTATTTTTTGTGTATATTTATGTAAAAACCCTTAATTTTCTCCTAAATGTTTTCCTGCTTTTTAGCCATATTAGCCATATTAACGTTAACTTTTATGTCTGTATAATTATATATTTTTCTGTTAAAAACATGTTAACCACATACCGAAGCCTGAAAAGAATACAATAGCAAATACAAAAGTTCATTTGCAATTCATTTACACAGCAAAAATCCAAAACTCCTAATATTATTCAGGAGGCGTCACTTGCCTTCTAAATTAAAAGCAACACCAAATTTTAATTTTAGCGGGTTAAAATATCTTGCAAAAGGGACGTAGTTGGTTAATATTTAATGCATACAGACCGTTGTTATTCAAAGGACAATGTATATCAGTATGCTACAATTCATAAATTCGCAAATTACTATAAATTGTTATTTGATTTATTATTGTTATTTGTTTTGCTTGAAATTCTTCTTGTGTTTATTTTTATTTTTGCTGTATATTTTTCATGTTTGTTGCATCAATTAGCTAATCATTTCCAACACAAACAGCAAAGCCCAATTGTCATTAGCAGATGAGAGAGACTGTTTGTCTGCGAAGTTCAAAGAGAGCCACTCATTAAAAGGCATATTATAAAAGAAAAGAAATCTCTATCAACAACCTGTGCTAACTCTATCCCAAACATTTCTTGCATAGAGACTGCCTCTAAAAACATGCTCCGTATGGTTTCAAAAAACATTTTTTTTTTAAAAAAAAAAGCTCCATATTTTCCACATTCTTAGGCAGAACTGGCTGCCTCCCTCCCAAGTTAGATGCCTTGCAAGTACAACAATTTTTGGTTGCCCAAACGAGTTCTGTTCTCAGGTCTGGCTGCAGAAACTATAGTCTTTTATATTTACATTGCCTGAAAACATCCCATTGGGCAACTCATTGTTCCTACCCTAAAAGACAATTAAGTGGTGCAGAAATGATGCCCTTTGCCAAGTAGAATTTGATCAATCTCGTAATGATGAATGCAGTGGAGAATATAAATTTATTTTATTTGTGTAGCAACCTCCATTAATTTATGAATGCGTGAACAATATATGGTAGGTGCTTCCATGGCCATTCTTGCCATGTTTGCTAGCACCTAAACGCCCTATAGAAGGAAATTATACAACAGCATCGATCAATTCCAACGGTTGATATAAACTAGACATAAAAAAAAATTAAGGGTAAAAGAAAACCAAAAAGAAAAATTATATGCACAAATGTATAAATATCTTTTTAGACAAAATGAGCCGCCACAAGACTTCCGTGTATGAACTGAAGGATGTAAGGGATCATCTAGGACCAGACAGTTCGTCTGGAAGTATATGAGATGTGGAATCGACAATCCAATTTGTATTTGGGTGGTGTGTGTGGTTATAATCTTGTCGGAACATCTCCTCCTTCTGCCATTCCTCCCATCTTTCTGCTAACCCATCGCCTTCTAGCATTCTCACTACCTCAGACATCTTGGATCTTTCCATTGGGGTGCTCTGTGTGCACAGTAGAGCCACCTGTATTAGCTGCTCCACCTCATAATCGACATATTCTCCCCGCAAATCTGAATCAACCAATGTTTCCAACCTCTTATCTTTGAGAAGTCCTTTCACCTGAAATTTTAAACAGTGTCAGCTAAGTTCAGAAAGAAGTTTAAGCAAATCAGTTTCTTTAAAGGTCATTTGACCAAATTAATTAATATACAGAGAAGTATGAACCATCTTGTGGTGGTAGCCGAAAATTCAACTCAGCAGTGTTTAGAAATACGGGGTGGCCCAGATGCTATGCCATACACGTATATGTCACTTCTGGTAGGTGGAGAATTTAGTTCTGTTCAAGCACAATTTAGCAAAGCTTTTGAACCTAGAAAGGAATTACACGGTATTTGACACAGGCCCAAGGAAAATAAATAAAATCAACATTGAGCTACACTATTCTACTGCTCATTTCTCCCCTTAAAGCATGACAATGCATAGCATAGCCACAATTTGTGGCACATGTCGCCAATCATAGCTGCTTCATGGAATGCCCAAGGCAACAACTAGTACTAAGCGTCAGAAACGCAAGACACTAGTGGTTAGATTGTCACCTAGAATGGGTTAATGTGAGTTTTCAGCTAAATGAGACTTAGTTTGTAGACAATAATTCCTTGATGGGCATGTGTTGACCTGCAAAGGAAAACAGTGGCAACGAACCTATGTTGGCACATGCCATTCTCAGGCACCTATCATGCTCTAGTCGCATATGCAAGCCTATGTTGGCAAATCAAATGCAACTGGAGGTGTCAACTGCCTGAAAGGTGCTTCCCTGTTGCCATATCCTGATTCTCTGCTGTTCTTAGAGACCTAAATTACTAGCAAGCAGATTGCATTGCAGAAATCCTTGGACCCTAATTCAGTTTCATCGGAGAGACCAAGGAAGTTTAGGAAGTCATTTCTACATGATCCATGTTCAGTCTGCACGGTTGCTAGTGAACATAAGCCTCTTTCACAACTGATATTATGTGCAATAGTGGTTTTGTTGTGCATATTAGCATAGATTACCCCATTTGCAGGTACGTTCTACCCAAAAAGACATAAAGGGCAAAAAATTCAATAAGACTGGGACATATCCTGTCACAAATGTGTTTGTTCCTCTTTTAAAACACACAAGGCAGGGCAAAAAATTCAATGAGACTTGGACATATCCTGTCACAAATATGTTTGTTCCTCTTTTAAAACACACAAGGCATGCTACCGCTTTGAGTACTACTCTCATGCTAAGGATCCTCAAATATTATCCAGAAACTCTCCAGTTACAAAGATGACATAGAGAAGAAACAATTATTGGTAATAAGTACGAGTGAACATATGCTATCAACACTAACCGACTGATCTCTTCCCCTTCATTCTAAAATTTTTGTGTTGCAGTCAAACATCCTGGTTATGTCAAAATGCATTGCCTTTATTCATAAATGCTTCTCATTTTAGAATGTGCCATTTTTCTTTGGCTATAATAACTATATACACTAAGAATTGTCCCTAATTACTTATGAGTCCTTACATTTTTCAAATTATGATATCCCTGAGATTTGATTCCGTTTACCGTATAATGCTTATATAAGGGTTTAGTTAATTTTTCTATTAGCAAAAATTAAATCCTAGAGATGCCATAATTTAATTCTAAGAATCCAAGAATCTAGTATTAACTATTATCAAGCAATAAGAATTGCATGAGAATTAATTATTCCCTTTTGCTTGAATTTACAATGGTAACTTGGTCATTAACAAGTCATACACAATAACTGCAATGAAATTTTTTTAACCAAAACTTCTAAAATGTAATTATGATCACACGCTTTTTCTTCATTTCTTTGGTGTGCAGAAGAAACTAGTAAGCATTATGATGATGGCATACAAAACAGCTATGGAGAAGACAGTGCATACATACCCAATCGAGTAACATAACATCATCATCATTTGCAAGCCGAGCAAGATCGAAGACCCTTTGTCCTGTAATCAGCTCAAGAAGCATGACACCATACCCAAAAACATCAGTCTTTTCTGAAGACTTTCCAGTTGACAGGTATTCAGGTGCTATATGCCCAATTGTGCCTCGCACTGCAGTGGTAACATGGGTATCCTTGTAGCCCATGAGTTTAGCCAACCCAAAGTCCCCAACAACTGCTTCAAATTCTTCATCCAGCAAAATATTTGCAGCTTTCACATCACGGTGAATAATCTTGGGATCACAGTGATCATGCAAATAAGCCAATCCCCGTGCAGACCCTAATGCAATTCGCTTCCTTATTGGCCAACTAAGTGGGGGTGTAGTTTCAGGACGCTCTGCACAGACATAATGAAATTACAAGCAACCAATCACTAGTAAACAGACCTTCAGTTTTTCGTAAACTTCAATAATTTGCAAACTTTTAATGGCATTCTGGCTTCCACAAATTCAAATAGAAAAATTGCATATGGCAATTCAAATACAGAATTTGGTAAGTTGAATATTATATCACTTTGACAAGGAAGCATACTAAAGTTAAAAATGAATTTGGAGCCAAAACCAAAACAAAATTACAGACAGCAAAAAGGGAAGTGAACAGAAAACGAGAATGGACTAAAATATAGTACCTCTTAAACAAGAAGCTGCACTCCCATTAACCATGAATGGATAGACAAGTAATCGTTCTGTTGGAGCCATGCAAAAACCACGTAGTCGAAGCAAATTCCTATGTACAGCCATGCTGATCATCTCTACTTCTGTTTGGAACTGCAGTTCTCCACCATGTGTACGTTCCTCTTTCAATCTTTTTACAGCCACGAGAGTTCCATCAGCTAATCGTCCTTTATAAACCTTTCCAAATCGACCTCTACCCAAAATGTTTTTGTTACTGAAATTATCTGTTGCAACGTGTAGTTCACGCAGAGAAAACCTTTTGAGTTGTCCAAGATGGACTTCTGGGTCCTCTTCAGCTGTAAAGAAATGTAAACAGTGAAAAATGCTTCCTATTAAAACAACATTGAGATCAATGAAAACATCAGCTTCACCAACCAGTTACATCAAAGAAGTGATCCTGTGGTTTTGTCCGTCGCCAACAAGCAAGGGCAATGGCAGCTACCGCAAACAACAAAGCAGCACCAGCAGCAACTCCCCCACCAATAGCTCCGGTAGCCCTGTTACCTAGTGCAATGATATTTCATAAACACAATATGCCTTATGCTATTAGCATACATAACTAGAACAAACAGCATTTTCCACATGAAAATAGCTATAATTAGATATAATTGAACGAAAATATTAGAGAACTAATATTTTAATTATAACCACAAGAGACAAGTCCTTATTATAGATATTGCAAACTTCAATTCATTCTTGATATTGAAAAGATGAATTCCTTGTTTGTTTGTGAGTGCACAACAAATATTTTATTAATTTGTATCTGTTTCATTTTTTCATTTGATTGTTTCATTTCATTTTTCTCTTGTTCTCTTTCTTAGATGATTCATTTGATCACTTCTTCTTAGTACATTTGCAGGACTGTGCCTGTGCACTACTCCATAGAATCGGCCTATCTTCCTTTATTCATCAATTTGTTTGACTGTGTAATTGCACCAATAATGCTTGTTTAAATCATCTTCGGTTGTTGAATTGACAAGAAATATATTTGTTCCTTTCCCAGAAAGCTTTTGCATCCATGGGCATGTATTGGTTTATGAAAGTGACAAGAGGGGCAGTATCTGTCTAGTAGGGTGAGTGAGAGTGCAACCATCAAAGAGGCTCATTGATGGAAACAGAAAGTATGTGTCCAGTGAATTGCCTTATAAAAGGGTCCAACAATTTAGTTAATGAAAACCAGCATATGTTTATCCATTAAAGAAAACTAAAAAAGGAAAAAAAGGTCTGACAGATAAATGGCAAAACTGAAGAACCCATCCATAAAAGGCTAAATAAAAAGAGGAAAGCAATCTAATCATTACTTCCCAAAATCTAATGTAACATAAAGTTGCTCTTCTATTAATTTAGAATTTAGAGAAGGGTTGAAATTCAAAGAAAATGTAAATTAAAAATATGCTGCCTTTAAAAAGGAATCAGTAAATGCAAATAAAATTCTGAAAAAATACTAAAACAGAAGGGAAAAAAAAAAGATGCCAAAAAATTGACAACAATACTAACCATTAGAAGGTGAAGGAGCAACTGGAGTCAAAGGAGGAAAGGGGTTAAGTTGATTATTCTGAAAACTGCAAAGAAATTCAGTGATTAATGAGCCATTTAGTCTTGTCACCTGTACCCATAAAGTTGATACTATCAAACAAAATGACTTAAAATGACCTGGCGGGAGTGAATAATGAAAAGGATCCATTGCCAGGAATATCTCCTTGTAGTCGATTGTTCGAAAGATCCCTGCAATTCACATGGAGATATTATGCCTCCCAAACAATCTATGCACAGATGCATTTTCTAATATAAACCATAACAAGAATGCATTCATCGTAAAACAACAAAAAAAGCATAATACTCACAGGACTTGCAAAGTTGAAATTGTAGTCAAAGACATAGGAATATTAGCTGACAAGGTGTTGTTGTTGAGACGCCTATTTCACAGATAGAGATTGTTAACATACCTATGAAGTTATCTGAGAATCAACATATCACAAGATAATAATAAAAGGAAAATAAATTTAAAAAAAAAAAAAAAAGAGAACAGTCGAAGCACATGCAATTTAAAATGCATGAAATATTAGATACGGAAAGTCCACATCAGGACACTAATATAGAAACGCACTACTTTATTGACATATATAACTGTACATTTAAAGGTTATTCCTTTTTATTTAATGTGTGTGTGCGCGCGTGTAAATTTACATGAGTTCCTATACGAATGGAATTGTCATGATTCTCCAAAGAAAAACATGTTCTTAACAATAGTTTTCTTAAATTGATGCCATAAGAGCCACCACAGATGCTTTAAGCCAGAAAGTGCTAAAAAAACTTTTCTTTCATGTTTCTTCTCTTTTTCCAATTCTATTTCTATTTATTAGATTTAATTTCTAATATAATTTTCATTTCTTGCATTGTCTTAAGTTTTAGATTGAACTCCATTGTAAATGTTCATATTACTGATCTTTTTTTATCAAATTCTTTAAGCGCTACCCTGGTAAATCAAGACTGAAAATTTGCAATCTAGACATCTACTAGTTTCTCCTTTTCTTTCCTTGGTGAGATTAAGAAAGGAAAACATTTTTTTCTTTTTGTATTTTATAGATTGCTAGAAAAGACTTAGGAAAGAACTAAAAACAAAATAGCACACATGATTAACATTGTCAAGAACCTAGGGCTTCTAAACAGAGTAGAAAGTTTATACAAATATGACAGTAAAACAAAAGCAAGATGGATTTACTAATTACAGAAAATTAGATCAGAAATGCATATTCATACAGGAAACGCAGTCTTTGAAGCTTGCCCAATGTTGATGGAATTCGACCATTTAAATTGTTCAAGTAAAGATCCAAGCTCACCAAGTTTGTCAAATTCCCAAGCTCACCTGGAATTATCCCACTTATGTTGTTGCTATAAAGTTCCCTGTATAATAACTTGACTAAGTCCATCTCATCCAAGTGAAATAAATATTCAATACATGGTTGATAGATATGAAGAATCAAGATGACTCAAATATTTTACACATGCATATAGGGGTTCATTCATTAGTACAGAGAGAAACAAAGTGCACAAGTCTGAGAGAGAGAGAGATAAAAAGAGTCAACGGCCATGGCATTGCAAGCACACATTTACACTTCTATGTAGAGTGTGTGTGTGTGTGTGTGATCATAACAGTCTATGATGAAGCAGTATAGCATTGAGGCATCATCTTTTATGTCTCTACCAATAGATGCAAAAAACAGAACGCTCATGATCAAAGTGATTTTGCACATCTTATATGCTTTAATTTAAACAAAAAGGTGGGAGACAGAAGCAAGCGAACAAGAGTCTTCCTATACACAAGGTTGCAGACTCCAAGAAGGGCAAATAAGCAAGCCTTCCTAGCGCACCACAGTATCACATTTTTCAGGTTTAAGCCTGCAACCTCTAAATCATAGAGAAGTTTCACTAGATGAACTCTAACATTTTTCAGGTTTGAGCCTGCGACCTCTAAATCACAAAGAAGTTTCACTGGATGAATTCTTAACTGTGCGGGACATTCTTAAGGCTTGACTTCTTGCATAAAGTGTATCGGAAAAGCGACTCAACAATCATGAAAGACATTGTAAGAATCAGGATTTTAGAGATGAAGCAACTTGTATAAGTAATAGGTTTAATAATGAATAAGAAGTGGTATACACACACGCACGCGAGAGGGGCATAAGAAGATTAATCGCACGTTAAAATTATGAATAGAAACAGAAAAATGAAAAGGCCAGTCTACACTTGCTCCCCTCATCATAATTCAAACTGAATCACATACAACTATGACAATGTAAACTTCAACGTGCATATCGTACTACTTACAAGTACTGCAAATTTGAAAGCTGGCCAAGCTGTGAAACCAGTTGACCTGATAGATTTACATTTCCGAGGTCACTAAACAAACAAAAAGTGATCCCATCATTATCGTTACCAGATAAATATCAAAAGTAAATCGCACATCCTGAGACAATGTAGACTGTTAGGTAACAAGCAAACTTACACACGAGTGACACTATTTTCACTATTGCATGTCACATGATACCATCTGCAGGGATTGACAAGAGTAGGATCCCAACTTTGCAGAACATTATCAGGATCAGCCAAATTGGTCTTCAATGCATTAAGAGCGTCGCCTGTTGCATAACAAAATAATATGATGAGCAAGATGCACACAGATCAACTACATAAATACTTTAGTCATCCAAACTTAAGGTATTTCTATGGTCAATTATATGATAATCAACATAAATTGCAACCAAATAAGAACGCAGTGAACTTAGCCAAAGTGTCTGCCGAAATAACAAATATCACCAAGAACACAAATTTGAACTCTACTTATTTTAGTCCGAAGATTGTTATACCACAGCAAAACAATCATCCCACATAAAGTGAAGAAAATTCACAAACAAAAGAGGAAGAATTCTAGACAGTCATAGTAAAAAAACGCAAGGATTCTTAACAAATTCGAAGTTTGTTTTGCATTTGCAAATCTATTCCCGGCAAATTTAACGTCAGAATCTCACAAAAGCTAATTCAGAGCAAGGCAATCAGACCAAAAACCCTTGAATTCAAAAAGTCAACACGAACCAAATCTCAAAACCCATGTCCAAAATCAAAGAAAAACCGATTAAAGTAAAAATTCTACACACAAAAGTAATTGAAACGAAACAAAGAAGCATTGGCCTATTCATTTATAGAAAACTACTCCAATTTTTCAGAAAAAATTTTCATATAAAATAAAAAATAGAGACCATTTTTATTTTAATTAATTTTTTAAAATAAAAAATATAAAATAAATTTTTCAGTTTTTCAAAATAAAAAAGCAAATAGAAAACTAATAAAAAATATTTTTCAAATATTCTAAATAATCTTTATATATATATGTGTGTGTATATACATACATGTATATGTATGTGCATATATACATAAGTATATGCATGAGCATGTATATGTAGTACATGCATATATACATATATACATATGGATATGTATATATATGTATGTATATACATACGCGCGTGCGCGTTTGCGCGCACACACACACATATATATATATACACGCATACACCTACATGTACATATATAATACATATACATATATATGTATGTATACATACATATGTATGTATGTTTATATATGTGCATATATTCACACACACACACATATATATATGTACATACATACACATACATATACATATGTATGTATGTATGTATATATACATACACACACACACATATATATATATATATATATATATATATATATATATATATATATATATATATATATATATGTACATGTATACATATACATACACATATATATGTATGTGTATGCTTATATACATATATATATATATATGTATATACATACATATATACAGAAAATAAATACCTTAATTTTTCATTTGTTGATAAATGAATACGTTTTCTAAATTTTTTATAGAAAATAAATACTTCAATTTTCTAAAAAAATAGAAAATAAAAAATTATTTTTTATAAGTAAACGCACCCATACCTTCAGCATTTCCGGGGACTTTGTAAACGAAATGACACAGCAAAATTAACCAGAAAAAAGCAAAGCGCCAGAACGCCCACATCTTTTTCTCAATTGTGATTTTAGAAAATCACAAGCTCAAACGATTGCAATACCATGAAAAACAAAAAACCAACTCTAAGTCCATTGACTTGCAACAAGTGAATCAAAATTTGCGTTGACTCAATAAAAAAGTAACAAAAAAATATTGAATTTCCAATAAAAATTGATGGGTTATGGCTGGTGGGGATGGGAGAAATTTTTGAAAGAAAGATCTATGTATGTATTTAAGCTTGTGTTTGGTGAGACTGGAAGAGCTGAGACTTTGAGATCAATAGAGAAAATTGGAAGGAGCAGAAGAAAATTAAAAATATAAATATGGATAATTAAATAAAATAAAAGGAAATTTGTTTATGCAAAGTTTGTTTTAGGGTTAAGTACTGGTAGGAAGAGCTCAATTAGTCAACGGGAACACCTCAAAAGTCCCACATTCTGCACATTTAACATCTTAATCCCCCATGACATAAAATCTAAACATTTTCGGAATCTGAAACATTAAGGATAGTTGTTTTTTTCCACAAATATAAAGTTACATATAAGAGCATTATTTTTTTATATGAGAAATTTTGTTAACATATTTAAAGAATAATAATTTATTTTTTTTATAAACTTGCTTATAAGAGCATTATGTTTTTTTAATTTTTATGGTTTCAAAAAATAATAATTAATGTTTTTCATTTTAAGAGTAATTCGTATTTATTTATAACAAAATAAATTACATAGTGAGATATTACTTCCAATGGATGAGATAAAGTAGTGTTAAAATTTAAGTTTCATGGACATGCTCAACTTGAATTTTTATTAATTCGGCTAATAAATTTCGAATGCCAAATAATTTACACTAAAAAGTAACGAATTATTATATAAATAAACGATCATAATTAAATATAATAAAAGTAAATGACAGTTTTAAAAAGGCACGACAGTATTGCGCTTAAGGGTGATCATGGGGCGGAGCGGGTCCAGGGAATTCACCCCCACTCACTCCTCCGCCAGTGGCGGGGATTCCCCGCTCCCGCCACCAATATCAGGGAGGGAATTTCCCCCCGTCTCCGCCCCGCGGGGATCCCCGTCTCCCGAATTTTTTTTTAATTTTAAAATATAATATTTTATAAATAATTAAAATATAATATTTAATAAATAAAAAATTTAAAATCAATAATAATTTAAATTAATATAAATTTTAACCATTCATAATATATAAAATTAAGTATAATTTAAAACTTAATTATTATAAAATTAAGTTATATTTTAATTTTAATTATTTATAAAATATTATATTTTAAAATAAAAAATTATTTTTTATGGACCGGGGATCCTCACGGGGCGGATACCCCATTCCCCGCCCTCGATTCTTGGATGAGAATTTTTTTCCTCAGTCCCCGCAGAAGAAAATTTCGAAAATTTTTCGCCCCGTGATCATCCCTAATTGCGCTGATAAATTAAAATAAAATTGTTATATAAATTAAAAGAAAAAGAATGAGCATTGAGTCTATATATTTTGGTGCTTATTTATTGGTATAGCATTATAGCATATACAACTACAGCAACTCGAACTCAATTTTACATTTTTAATTTACCATGAATGAAATAATTATGTATTAGAAAATGAGTAATAATATGATGCATGCATATTTTCTATTAAAATCAGTATGAAATAATTTGTATGCACTATAGTTACTATCAAATCACTATAAAATAATGTTTACTTTTACTTTTCATTTAATTCGATGCCGCATTGTACACAGAGCAACTGTAATATGCCCTTAGAAAATTCAGTAGAAAATTCAGAGCACTAAATGATGGTGAAGTCGCACCACAAGGTGTCGGGTCAAATACGCACACGTCCTAAAATGGTCCAAAGGCCGCCGCCTCTCTCTCTGTACTTAAAAAATAACAAAGAGAGTCGCACTTAAACTTCCAGGACATTAACTTGCCCTACCAAATTCAATGGTCCAACTGTTATTGGCTTGCTTTGGAATTATTGTTTAGTCAAATACTCAATTAACATTGTATTAAACTAACATAGATCCTAATCTATATACATAATTAAATATAATGAACCAGAAATTTCAAACCAATTACCAAAAATTTTGTCAATTAAACTCAAGTGGTGTTTGATATTTGGTTTGGAGTTTTGGGAGAATGAATATATATTCATATTCATGAACTATTAAAAAAGTATTTGGTAATTTTTTTCATTCAGTCGTTGAAGGTAAGAGTGTACACGGGTTTAAATTTTTTTATACCGAACTGAAGTATTGAAGAAAAAAATTTAGAACCGAACTGTATCGTTGATTTTTTTAATAAAACCAAACCAAATTATACCATTGACTTTATTTGAAACGGATCTAAATATTTTATTTAGAACTGGATCAAAAACTATATTAAACTGTACCGAACTATTTTTAAACCAAATTATAATGAAAGAACCAATATTTATTAATTATTATAAATAATATTAATAATTTATATATAAATACTATTTATAATTTCTATTTCATAAGTACTATATAAATTTAACTTCATACTTATTTTTATTAGATATTTTAATACACAAAATTAAGATAATAATTGGTTAATAAATTAAACTAAATATTTTAATTATTAATAAGATAAATTTAATTATTATAATAATTATTGTATCTATATGAATTTGAATATGTAATTAAAACAATTTGTATTTAATTTAATTTACCTTTAATGTCACCCAACTACTACTTAATTTTTTTTTTACAAATATCTATATTGATATGTAAATGAAGTAATTTATCACATAACTACATTATAAATTGATTTCATTTATTTCTAATGACACTCAACTAGTACTCATCTATTTTTGGTAGAATAATTATATGAGTAAGTAAACTAAAATTGTAATTGTATATAATTATTATTTATAATGAAATTTTACTAATTAATGTAAATATAGGAGTATATAATTATCTTACAAATAATTTCATTTACTTTTAGCATTACTCAACTAGTACACATCTATGTTTGGCATTAGAGCTATACGAGTAATCGACTATGCAAATTAATAATGTAATTATATACAATTATTATATATAATGAAATTTACTAATTCATATAGGTATAGTAGTGTTAATCATCTTACCAATTAATTTCATTTACTCTTAACATCAATTAATTAATACTCATCTATTTTTGACACATATGAGTATATAAATTAATAATATAATTATATATAGTTATTATATATAATAATGTAATTATGTATATCAATAAATTTCGTTTACTTTTAGCATCACTCAACTAGTATTCATATATTTTTATCACAATATCTATATGAGTAATTGAATATTTAAATAAATAATATAATTATATACAATTATTACTGATAGTGCCTACTCTCGCACTTTGGAGTCTGGCCCAATATACACTAAGCCAAATCAGCCTTAAATCTGTCGGCCCGTTAAGCATCCATTTTAATGTGATGATATATTTCGATTGAACTTAATCCTTAATCAAGATCGGTCATCTTACCTATCATGTCATTCAGCTCATACTCTGCTAGACGTCATCTTAAATGCCAAAAACCTGCCAATCATAGATATCCAAAATCTTGCACTCAATTATTCGAGTATAATAAATCTTAACTACTTAGGAACTATAAATAAAAAGAGAACTTCAAATTCAATGAATGAAGAAAAACTACACCTTTATTTCTCTAATTCTCTTACAAAGAAATCTCTCTAACTTAAACTTTGGAGTGCTAATCCCTTGTCACCCAAGGGTTAGTTTTTTTATCTTACAAATCGATTGATTCCGTTCGAACACATCGGCCAATCTATTCCTAGCTCTGTTTCATCCTCTTTTAAAGTTTCGTCATCCCAAGACCTATTATTTTGGTGCTTTTGTTGGAAGAAAAAGATAGAAAAACTAATAAATAAAATGAAAATCCTACAAGGCATAAAGAGAACATAGGAGAAAAATCCCATATAGAAACCCTCGCAACTTTACAATAACTTATACCTATTTTTGATGATGAGGAGCTTTTCGATGTTATTAATTAGCTTGACAACTCCACTTTCATCGTCGTTAAACATCTCAAAGCTCTTTTAAAAAGCTTTGAGGGAAAGCTTTAATATAAACTTTTAAATTTGATTAAGAAAAGTAAGCATCCTTTAATGCTTGGTGAAGGTCATGAAGCTAAAAGCAGACTGCCCAAAAATAGGGATAAAGGTATTTTTATCAGTGAAAGAAGGCCTCACTCCGACACTCACTCTAATTTATAAGGCCTCGACTATCAAGGCAAAGGTAAAATGAAGTTAAATCCCCCAAATAACCAATCTAACAATAGCTACGGTGATTCAAAAAAGGATGGCAACTACTTCCTCTCCCAGTCCGATCACCTTGAGGTATGAGATGATTTATCTTTCATATGCACTTCGAAGATATCTAATCTCAAAAAGAAAGGCCCTATAGTAAACAAAGATAAGAAGTGGTTCTCGCAAACCATCAAGATATTTAGCTTGGGTCATCCCAATAAGCCTAGGTTTAATGGGAATACCACCTCACCTTCCATGTGGGAATTTAAAAAATTTAAACTCTTACAATGCTTTGTGAAAGTAAGAATGTTAAGGTACACTGCCAAGAAGAATCCCCAAAGTCACATATCCAAGTACTTGACTCAAATTCAGATGTACTCCTCTAATGATAGGGTATTTTATAGAGCATTACCCATGACAATGGTAAGCAACACTTTAGACTGGTTTTATAACCTCTCACCTAGATCTATCTCCAACTTTGGACAACTCAAAAAGCTCTTCATTATGAGATTCATTGTTCAAGTAAAGACTTTTAAAACTATTAATGACCTAATAAACTTAAAGCAATAACGAGGAGAAAGCCTCAAGGAATACATTGATAGATTTTAGCTTTGGCTTTAGAAATCAGAAGTCTCTATCTTGAGATGGCAACCACGGTACTTTCAAGGAGTATAAGGAACAAACCTCTCTTCCAGTCACTAATGACATACCCTCCAGCCAACTTTAGTGAATTAGTGGACAAAGCAAATCATTTCATACAATTAGATGATGCCTTAAGGTCTAATTTGCAAACCTTTGACAATGGTGATCCAATCAGATAGATTATGCAGAATCCAAAGAGTCCTAATAGAAGTAAAATCTCAAAAGGCTCCAGCAAAAAAAATATATTTGAATGTCTTTAACCCGATCAAAAAGGAAACACCCTAATGTCAAAAGATCTTCACTCCTTTCAATTTGAAGCCTTCAAAGATGTTAATATGGATTAAAAACTATCATAAAATAGTAGATTGGTCAAAAAATATATATGATAGATCCAACTCGTGCAGACATAAATCAAAACTGCAAGTTTCATAGAGATATGGGTCACACCATTGATGAATGCAAGGCCCTTAAAGAGGAGATCGAGTGACTGATACAGAGAGGCTCATTGAAAATATTTGTTACCCAAAAGTCCATCCCAACTCGGGGAGACTAGAGAAAGATTTGACGGTGATGAAGAAGAAGATAGATAAAAATTGGGCCTCTTGAGTCAACAAAGGTAGTGTTTTAATGTGATTAGCATTATAGTAGGGGTGTCATATTATGGAGAAGATCTAAGTAGATGAAAGAAATGGCAAAATGGGATTTACTTCTTCGTGCAAGGTGAAATTGTACCTCCTATCACCATATCCTCACAAGATGTTGGAGATCTTAAGTTTCCACATGAAAATGCTTAGTTTTACAAGTGACAATCCATAACTTTAAAGTCAAAAGAATTCTTATCAACAATGGAAGTGCCATTAATGTGCTCACCTTTAGTGTCTATAAGAGAATAAAATTGCCTAGTACTGAGCTCAAGACCAATTATATTCCTTTGATAGGCTTGGGCAATGCCACGATACCCATTCTAGGCTCTATCAATCTTTTTGTTAAATTGGATTAAAGCCACAACTCACACATTTAAGTCCACCTTTATGATTATTAACATGCCTTTTGCATATAATGCCATCTTCGATAGAGCCCTGCTCTTCCAAACTGGTGCCGTTACCAGCATTAGATATATGGTGTTGAAAATTCCCACCAAGTAAAGAATGACAATATTAAAGGGGAACCAAAAAGCTGTAAGAAAAGCCTATGTGGCCATGCTAAAGGAGACTAAAGAAGCCTCGCTTGTAGGGGAACTTAAAGAGTAGAAAGATAAGAGAAAGGTAAAAATGTATGTTGATGAAGATCTGATTCAGTGTGAGCTTGCTCTGGGGAAGAGTGTGTCAATTAGATCGAGCCTAAATAAAAATTTAAAGTAGACATCTTGCAAGTACTGATGATAAATTAAGCTTTATTCGTATGGTCACCGGAAGACATCCCTATCATTGACCCGAATGTCATAGTACACAAGATTAATGTAGATCCTAGATTCCCATTCATTAAGCAAAAGCTTATAAGATATGCACCATACAAAAATCAATTCATCACTGGAGAAGTGAATCGGCTTTTCCAAGTAGGAATCATTTGAGAAGTGTAATATCTTGAATGGCTTGCAAATTTCATACTGGTGAAGAAAAGAATGGCAAATTAAGAATGTGTGTCAACTTCATGGATTTGAATAGGGCATACCTAAAGGATAGTTATCCCTTGCCCAACATAGATAAGCTGGTTGATGCCATAGCTTGAGGCTCATAATATGAAGAATGAAAAATTTATCTTTAGCAAAAGGTCCATCACTACTAGACATAGAAGGCGGACATAAATAGGAATAATACACAGAAGGGAAGCTAAATTAACTCTGGACAGACTTAAACTTTTTTTAGACAACTTAATCTTATCATCAACATCAAATTTCTCCTTATATTCTCGTAGAAAGCTAATGTCAATGCCATGATAAACCATAGACCTAGATAACTTTGCCATTCCTATCTCAAAAAGTAAAAAATAAAAGAAATAAAAGCAAAAAATTATTGATAAGAAGCTTATTGATAAAACTCAGAGAAATGGGTCAAAGCGTAAAGGAAATAGAGGCTCAAAATCGAGGAGTCTAAGGAAAAAATTTTAAAAGTTAAGAGAATTCAAAAGAGCAAGGACTCATCAGGAGTTTCAAATATGAAAATTCTGAAAGCAACATATAAAATTTGAAATCAAAAAATAATAGAAAAACACTATGTGTTCATGAATTAGTACATTCCCCATTTACGAAGTGGCACCTGACATGAAAGAGACACTACATTCAATATGATGCTACTATTTTAATCGTAGTCAGTCAATCGCTATATATTGGCTTTCATATATAGTTGAGCCTAGAGGCGACGGTGACCAGAGATGAAGGCAATAGATAAGGGCACCTTACAATATCTTATCACTTCCTAAATTATCGAGCATAGTGAGAGACTACATAAAAGATGGCTCTGTACAAGTCACATAGTGGTACACATCCAGAATGTCCATCCTAAGTCACATAATCAAGAACTAGCCATGCATATATGAAATTGATATCACTATCAGCTACTATTGTCAGCCATACAAAGCCTTCCTATGATGAATCAAAATTATGCAGCTATCTTCTAGAAAGATAATGCCTCAAAGAGTATGTACTGATTACCCTATAAGGGGGTTCTTTTAGCAATTTTAGTTTTTACTGTAGCCATATTTGGAAAAAATGACTGGAAAAATGAGCAAAAATGAAAAAAAAGGAAGAAGAATGAAAAAATAATGAAATATAAGCTGGGCGTGAAAATCTGAAAGGATATGTTTCCCACTAAAAATAGCTAGCGTGAAAACCCACAAAGGGCACACAACCTTTTAAAATAATGGTTGTGCCTAGAGTAATAAGGGGCTTCTATAAAAATCCATAACAGGATCAACGCAAATAGTGTTTAGGCTGCGGATGGTTTTTGCAAAGATTATAGGAATGAGAGTTAGGCCACTACATATGCCTTCGATAATGCTGAACAATCGGTAATTGCCAATTGGTTCTGTAAGGCCCCTAACATGACCCTAATCTAATTTATATATTTTTGAATGGGATTTTTATTTGATTAAGATTAAATTAAATGAGAATTATGAATAAGTAAGGGTCAAGGGAGTAAATTATCATGTTATTATGTTAATTTCATGAAAATAAAATTGAAGAGTATGGTTTAATATTAATTGAGGGTGCAATTGAAGTAAAAAGGTATTAATTTGGGGTAAATTTATAATTTCGGAAACTTAAGGGTCAAATGTGGATAGAAGCTTATTTTTAGAGGTCAATTTGAGAGAATGAATAAATTGATAGGTTAATGTTTGAAAGGAATTAAATGGAGGGGTTAAAGTTTAACATGCAAAGATTAGCTAGGTTATTTTGTGGCATGCAAATTTTCAAGGGACTAAAGAGGGAATTTTCTTTGTTTGTATAAAAGACAAGAGTTAGTGGAGATGGAGGTGGCGTGTTGTGAGTGCAGGTCAGCATTTGAGTGAGAGAAACCAGAAATCTTCATCTCTTCTTTATTTCATTTCCATTGAATCATCTCAAGCAATTAGATGATAATATTAGTTGGTTAATCAAGGGTTCAATGCATTAAAATTAAGGTAATTAAACTGTTAATTGAACCCTTCATCATCTTCTTCTTCTTTTTTTTCATTTTGACTGAAGAGAACGTTAACTAAGTGCTAGAAATTTGAATGACGGTGATATTTGTGAAGGAGAAAAGGAAGGAAGGAAGAGCAAAGGAAAGGGTATTGCTAGAGGTTGAAGACATATGGATTTTCAGCCAAGGTATGGGAATTTAGGCTGTTTATATTGCATGTGGAATTAATTGCTAGAATTGATTATGATTTACAGAAATTTAAAGTTATGTTTTGCTGAATTTTAACGATGTGAGGTTGAAGAACAGAATATATTTTCGTCGAGTCGTGATTTATTGTCCGACTCGTGAAGCTTTTCACGAGTCGTGCATCTATTTTCTTGTGAGTCATTCGTGATTGTTGATTCTCACTCGTGAATACCTTCACGAGTCGTGAATTTTAGTTCGACTCGTGAGCCTCTTCACGAGTCGTGATATGTAACTTCTTCTTCACTCGTGAACCCCTTCACGAGACGTGAGTTTTGGCCTTTTTAGCTTCACTCGTGAATCTCTTCACGAGTCGAACACTTCATCACGATTGAATGACCTATCTGGATTGTTTTGCTCATAATTTGAGCTATAGAATAGAAAATTGAGTGATTCTTTTTGCATTGAAAAATAGACTTCCATACCTATATTTCATATGAAGAAACTTAAACTTAAATATTCCTCTAAGTACATGGAATTTTGGGTTAAATCCAGACTAGTTCTTTAGACTACTCACAGAAACAGAATTTACAAAAATGGGCATAACTTTTTGTAGAGATGTTGAAATGTTACAAAATAAAATTATGGTAAAACTAGAGACATGAAATTCTAAATTTGATGAAGAAATGTTGGAAATCCTTCTAAAGTTTACGTTATGAATTTTTCTAATTGACAATCTACACTGTTTTGGTTTTAAAAATAGCCTATAGTATTTCTCAAATAACTCGAGCTATAGGTCAGATATCAAGATGAATCTTGATGATATGGAAACTAGACACATAGAGGGATAAGATTGTAAAAGATCATTTTGACTAAAAATGACATCTTCCATTCCGAATGTGGCTTACAAGTCGAGTCCAGAATGTTGTCCTGTGCAGATTGTTGCTACACTTGATATTATAATTTTTAATTAATTGAGACAAATAGTTGTTTATGTGATAGTAAAATAAATTGGATAGGGAATGTAATATGACTATCAATGAAGGATTTATATGCATACATATACATTCATTTGTGTATATGAATAAAGATTAGTGATGAAATATCTAACCTATACATGTAATTAGACTTGTACATGATTGTCATATGCCAAATTGATGTATACATATGTAATCCTATGATATGAAAGTGCACATGATATGAATGATGATAAAGGCATATATATTGGTAAACATGATTATAGCAATAAGCCTACTATATGCGAATGTACCTACAGGTATGTACATTTATGATTATGTATATGAGTGTATGAGCATGTAATTGCCCTATGAGATAGAAGATGTTGTAGCATGACTATGAACATGTGAGATGCTTAATAAGAACATGATCAAGTATATAATATGATGATTATATGTCATGCCTATATGTCATGATGCAAATTTATAGTCACACGAATTGGATGAGCTAATTGTATAACTTGGCATATGAAATGTGCATATATCTGTTTATGCACCAAAGAACTCATAGTTTTACAAGACTCTATATATGTACAAATAGTATACTCTGAATACAGTCTTAATATGTGAATTGAACATGAATATAGTTCTGCTTGCAATAGAGTTTCAGATGTGGATAGATAGGCGACTATAGGAAAATTGCAGCTGCCATAGTCTGACCCAATTGGGTCTAAAGTATGTTTGATTCCATTTGGATCTTGAACAGCCCCGTTTGGATTTATAGAACCCCGTTTGGGTCTGCTTGACCGGTTTACAATATAATTTGACCCCGTTTGGATCTATAGATCCGATATCTTCGAATATCCTCCATTTTGATACCGATGTGTATCGATAGTTCCCGTTATCCACTGATAAAGCTAAGGCAGGCTAAACTTTATTTATAGTAATGATCAAAATTAAACAGTTAAAGTTTATCTGACTAAAGTTTGATATTGTGGGTTATATTGTTGGTTTGCCCATAGAAATTATGTTTCATTTGAATATGTTCACATGGAAAATTGTTGTCTATATGAATTATGAATATGAGAATATTTGTCACTCTCTTGGGTACAATGTTTATGTACATGAGGATATATTTTATGTTTTAACGTTTTTGTTATTATTGTCATGTTATTTTGTACATGTTATTTATAGTTCATGTTGTATGTATATTTTGATGACTGTTGTGAGTGGTCATCCATCTGTAGATTTCCCTACTAAGCTTTATAGCTTAGCACGGGTTATTTATTCGTGTAAGTACTGTTAACAAGATTTTTGTTGAGGGACGATCTCTGCATCAGGAAGGGCTAACCATCGACTGTTAACCTTAATGTAGGATATTTTTATATTACTATTATCGGATGTTTTGCTTTTTGGCCAGTTATCTTATAAAATGTTTATAATCGATGTGAAGTATTGTAACTCACTGGTAGTAAAGCTAAGAAAGAGTATGTGTGCATGTGATATACATAAAGTAATATTCATAAAGTATAGTATGCATGATACTAAGTATGAAATGCAAAATAGGAATAAACTTGTAGTACATACATATGTATATGAAACAGCATGGCATGATTAATAGTATTTTAAATTATCAGATAAATAGGTTATTTGTATAGAGGGTGCTATAATTTGTGGTATCAGAGCCTAGGTTTAGCCTTTTCTGGGTAATAATGAACCTAGGATTCTATAGTATGATATAGTATTTTGTTGGCCTGATGCAGAAGTTCCTATTTTCTTATAGATTAAAGATGGAGAGCTCTAGAGATGCTTTTGAGGAATCGGCTGAAAGTAACAGGCTGGTTAGAACCAATCCTTCTAATCTTGGATCTTCATCATCTAATCCAAATGAGGTCCCAGCAGCCATTCCTGCAGAAGCATTGTTAAAGATATCACAGGATATGGCTCAAATTCTTCAAAGGATGACAGCACCTAAAGCTCCAATATCTGAAATTAGGAAGCATGGTGCTGAGGAGTTTTTAGGCACTAATCTGAAATAGTCTGAGGAAGTTGAATTTTGGCTGGAAAGGCTAGAGAGAATTTTTGATGCAATTCACTATCTAGTGGGTCATAAGGCATCTTGTGTTGTGTCCTTATTACAGGGAGCAGCCTATGATTGGTGGAAGTTGGCGTTGAAGCAATCCCAGTTACCAGATCCCCTTACATGAGAATTTTTCACAGCTGAATTCAAGAAAAAGTATGTTACTAAGGCGTACAAGCAAGATAAGTTAAAGCAATTTCTCAACTTGAAGCAGAGAGTTTTGGCTGTGGCTGAGTATGAGAAAGAATTTAGTCACCTGTGCAAATATGTTCCTGATGAGATGTTAACTGATGCTTTTAAATGTAGACAGTTTGAAGATGGGTTAAATGATCGTATCAGAGAAAAGTTAATTGGATCTACATATTTACAAGTGGTTAACTTCACTCAACTGGTTACAGTAGCCTTGCGAGTTGAAAAGAATGAAATTGTAAAAAGGGAGAGAGAACAGAGAAAGAGTGGGTCCAAGGGTGGATCTTTCACAGGAAAGAGAGCTAAAGGAGCTCAAAAAAATCAGCCAGCTGAGTCTGGCTATAGTTTTGCAAAAAAGAATAGGAGACAAGAATCTTCTGCAGCATCTAAGCAGGGAAAGGAAGCTTCAGGGAAATAGAGCGGGGGGCAACCTCTAGTGTGTCCCCATTGTACTAGGAAACATTGGGGTAGTTGTAGGAAATTGACTAGGGCGTGTTTCAAATGTGGTGGTACCGATCACTTCATGGCAAACTGTCCTTCGAAGAGGGAATAGGGTGTTGGATAGCAGGGCAGTAGAGGAACTTTTAATACACCACCTTCGGGTGGAGGCAGAGGAAGAGGACATGGGGGATCGAGTCATTAGGGATCCCAGTCAAGGAACATTTCTGAATCAGTTGACAGACCCACAGCTCCAGTTGTTCCTATTCGGGCTCATGCAATGAAAGCTAGAGAGGATCAGAGTGCTCCAAAAGTCATCGCTGGTATTTTCTCTCTTTGATTCTGACATGCATGCACTGATTGATCCTGGTTCCACTCATTCTTATGTTTGCACTAGGGATATGGGTAGAAATGAGTCTATTGTACATGAACTGGAATATGATATATGTGTAACCAACCCTTTGGGTCACAGTGTTGTTGTTAATAGAGTGCATAAACAGTATCCTATTGTAATTCAAGGGAAATAATTCCTTGCTGATCTTATTGAGTTACCACTCTGGGAGTTTGATATTATACTGGGTATGAATTGGCTGTCTAGACATCATGCAGTGATTAATTATGAAGCTAAAATTGTAACTCTTATCGGTGCTGAAGGTAAAGAAACTATAGTTCAGGGCATTCGATCCAAACCCATAGCTAATGTAATAACAGCTATGCAAGCTAAGTGATTTCTGAGAAAAGGGTGTGAAGCTTTCTTAACACTTGTGCTTGATTCAAGAAAAGAGAGTGTGAATCTCTAAGAGATTCCAGTGGTGAAAGAATTTCCTGATGTGTTCCCTGAAGACTTACCTAGTCTTCTACCTGAAAGGGATGTTGAGTTGTCTATAGAAATTATACCTGGTACAGCTCCTATTTCGAAGGCACCATACAGGATGGCTCCTTTGGAATTGAAGGAACTAAAGGTTCAACTACAGGAGTTGCTTGACAAAGGCTTCATTAGGCCTAGTGCATCACCTTGGGGTTCACTAGTTTTATTTGTGAAGAAAAAAGATGGGTCTATGAGGATGTGCATAGATTACAGATAGTTAAATAGGGAAACAGTGAAAAATAAGTACCCTTTACCTAGAATTGAAGATTTATTTGATCAGTTGAAGGGTGCTAGAGTGTTTTCCAAGATTGATTTATGATCAGGTTATTTTCAACTTCGGGTTAAGGATGTGGATGTTTCCAAAACAACTTTTAGACCCGATATGGGCATTATGAGTTTATGGTGATGCCATTTGGGTTAACAAATGCACCGATTGTGTTTATGGATCTTATGAATAAGGTATTTAGACCTTACTTGGAACAATTTGTTGCTGTGTTCATAGATGACATTTTGGTGTATTCGAGAAATGAAGCGGAACATGCTAAGCATTTGAGAATTGTTTTACAGACTCTGAGGGAGAATCAGTTATATGCTAAGCTGAGCAAATGTGATTTTTGGCTTAAGGAAATTTCTTTCCATGGTCATGTAATATCTTTTGAAGGCATTAAAGTGGATCCAGCAAAAATAGAGGCTATAGTGAATTGGAAGCCGCCTCGAAATGTGACAGAAGTAAGAAGTTTTCTGGGCTTAGCAGGTTATTACCGTCGTTTTGTGAAAGGCTTTTCAGTTATAGCTACACCACTCACTAAACTATTGAGAAAGGGTATAAAGTTTGAGTGGACTGACCGGTGTCAGGCAAGTTTTGATCAGTTGAAGAAATTTCTGACAGAGGCTCCAGTTTTGATGCAACCAGTTACAGGAAAGGAGTATGCTATGTATAGTGATGCTTCTAGAGTTGGCTTGGGTTGTGTGTTAATGCAAGATGGTAAAGTAATTGCCTATGCATCTAGACAGTTGAAGCCGCATGAGAAAAACTATCCAACCCATGACCTAGAGTTGGCAGCAGTAGTGTTCACCTTAAAAATTTGGCGACATTATTTGTATGGGGAAAAGTGCAGAATCTATACAGATCACAAGAGTCTCAAATATTTGCTCACTTAAAAGGAACTTAACTTGAGGCAACGAAGATGGTTAGAACTGTTTAAAGATTATGATTGTATAGTGGATTACCATCCAGGTAAAGCTAATGTTGTAGCTGATGCCTTGATCCGTAAGATGATGGCTACTATGATTGTACATCACTGTAGATGGAAACTTACATATGATGGTGCTTTAATAGCACAGTTTAAGGCTAGACCTTGTTTGAAGAAAACAGTGATCGATGCTCAGAAACATGATGAAAGGTTGCAACAGATTTCGAAGTCTTCACATAAAGGGACCTAGTCTGAGTATTCAGTGAAAGAAGATGAGGGTGTGTATTATCAGAATAGATTGTATGTTCCTGATGACAAAGAATTAAAAGAACAGTATTGAATAAGGAACACAATACAGTATTTACTATGCACCCTAGTGGGAATAAGATGTACCAGGATTTGAAACAATGTTATTGGTGGCCTAGCATGAAGAAAGATGTGGTAGCATATGTCTCCAAATGTTTGACTTGTCAGCAGGTGAAAGCAGAGCACCAGTTACCCTCTGGTTTGTTGAACCCCATCCCAATTCCATAGTGGAAATGAAAGGATATTACCATGGATTTTGTAACAGGATTGCCCCTTACACAGAAAAAGCATGATGCAGTTTGGGTTATAATTGATAAGCTGACTAAATCAGCTCATTTCATATCAATTCGAATGGATTACCCTATGGATAAATTGGCGAAACTTTATGTAAATGAGATTGTTAGACTGCATGGCATTTCGGTGTCAATAATCTCTGATCGAGATCCGAGATTCACATCGAGATTCTGGCAGAGTTTGCAACAAGCACTAGGAACTCATCTCCATTACAATACAACATTCCACCCTCAGACGGATGGGCAATCTGAACGGGTTATCCAAATTCTAAAGGATATGATGAGATGATGTGTTTTGGATTTTACAGGAAGTTGGGATAGATATTTAGCTTTAATGGAGTTCGCCTACAATAACAGTTATCAAAGGAGCATAGAGATGGCACCTTATGAGGCCTTGTATGGCCGAAAATGTAGAACTCTTGTTTACTGGACTGAATTGTCGGAGCGCAGAGTTATTGGTCCAGATATTGTTAAAGATACAGAAAAAAATGTACAAGTTATCAAGCAAAGATTGAAGGAAGCTAATGATAGACAGAAGTCGTATGCTGACTTAAAAAGAAAATATATTGAATATCAAGTGGGTGACAAAGTGTTTTTGAAAGTGTCCCCTTGGAGAAAAGTATTGAAATTTGGGAAAAAGGGTAAATTGAGCCCAAGGTTTATTGGCCCATATGAGATTCTTCAAAGAGTTAGGCCAGTGGCGTATAGGTTGGCTCTCCCTATGGAACTAGCCAAACTCCATGATGTGTTTCATGTTTCTATGCTTCAGAGGTATCGATCAGATGAATCCCATGTGATACCAGTTCAAGATGTGCAAGTACAGCCGGATTTCACTTATAATGAAGAGCCTACAACAGTTCTGGCTAGAGAAGTTAGACAGCTACGAAATAAGCAAATTCCACTTGTTAAAGTGCTCTAGCAACATCATGATTTACAGGAAGTCACTTGGGAGCCAGAAACAACTATGAATGAACAATATCCTCACTTGTTCAAAATAGGTATGAATTTCGGGGATGAAATTCTTAAGGGAGAGAGAATTGTAAGGCCCCTAACATGACCCTAATCTAATTTGCATATTTTTGAATGGGATTTTTATTTGATTAAGATTAAATTAAATGAGAATTTTGAATAAGTAAGGGTCAAGGGAGTAAATTATCATGTTATTATGTTAATTGCATGAAAATAAAATTTAAGAGTATGGTTTAATATTAATTGAGGGTGCAATTGAAGTAAAAAGGTATTAATTTGGGGTAAATTTATAATTTCGAAAACTTAAGGGTCAAATGTGGATAGAAGCTTATTTTTAGAAGTCAATTTAAGAGAAGGAATAAATTGATATGTTACTGTTTGAAAGGAATTAAATGGAGGGGTTAAAGTTTAACATGCAAAGATTAGCTAGGTTATTTTGTGGCATGCAAATTTTCAAGGGACTAAAGAGGGAATTTTCTTTGTTTGTATAAAAGACAAGAGTTAGTGGAGATGGAGGTGGCGTGTTGTGAGTGCAGGTCGGCATTTGAGTGAGAGAAACCAGAAATCTTCATCTCTTCTTTCTTTCATTTCCATTGAATCATCTCAAGCAATTAGATGATAATTTTAGTTGGTTAATCAAGGGTTCAATGCATTAAAATTAAGGTAATTAAACTGTTAATTGAACCCTTCATCATCTTCTTCTTCTTCTTTTCATTTTGACTGAGGAGAACGTTAACTAAGTGCTGGAAATTTGAATGATGGTGATATTTGTAAAGGAGAAGAGGAAGGAAGGAAGAGCAAAGGAAAGGATATTGCTAGAGGTTGAAGACATAGGGATTTTCAACCAAGGTATGGGAATTTAGGCTTTTCATATTGCATGTGGAATTAATTGCTGGAATTGATTATGATTTACAGAAATTTAAAGTTACGTTTTTCTGGATTTTAACGATGTGAGGTTGAAGAACATAATAGGTTTTTGCCGAGTCGTGAATATCTTCACGAGTCATGATTTATTGTCCGACTCGTGAAGCTCTTCACGAGTCGTGCATCTATTTTCTTGTGAGTCATTCGTGATTGTTGATTCTCACTCGTGAATACCTTCACGAGTCGTGAATTTTAGTTCGACTCGTGAGCCTCTTCACGAGTCGTGATATGTAACTTCTTCTTCACTCGTGAACCCCTTCACGAGACGTGAGTTTTGGCCTTTTTAGCTTCACTCGTGAATCTCTTCACGAGTCGAACACTTCGTCACGACTGAATGACCTATCTGGATTGTTTTGCTCATAGGTTGAGCTATAGAGCAGTAAATTGAGTGATTCTTTTTGCATTAAAAAATAGAATTCCATACCTATATTTCATATGAATAAACTTAAACTTAAATCTGCCTCTAAATACATGGAATTTATGGTTAAATCTAGACTAGTTCCTTAGACTGCTCACAGAAATAGAATTAACAAAAATGGGCATAACTTTTTGTAGAGATGTTAAAATGTTACAAAATAAAATTCTGGTAAAACTAGAGACATTAAAGTCTAAATTTGATGAAGAAATGTTGGCCTAAATCCTTCTAAATTTTACGTTATAAATTTTTCTAAGTGACAGTCCACACTGTTTTGGTTTCAAAAACAGCCTATAGTATTTCTAGAATAACTCGAGCTATAGGTCAGATATCAAGATGAATCTTGATGCTCTGGAAACTAGACACATAGAGGGATAAGATTGTAAAAGATCATTTTGACTAAAAATGACATCTTCCATTCCGAATGTGGCTCACAAGTCGAGTCCATAATGCTGTTTTGTGCAGATTGTTGCTACACTTGATATTATGATTTTTAATTAATTGAGACAAATAGTTGTTTATGTGATAGTAAAATAAATTGGATAGGGCATGTAATATGACTATCAATGAAGGATTTATATGCATACATATACATTCGTTTGTGTATATGAATAAAGATTAGTGATGAAATATCTAACCTATACATGTAATTAAACTTGTACATTATTGTCATATGCCAAATTGATGTATACATATGTAATCCTATGACATGAAAGTACACATGATATGAATGATGATAAAGGCATATATATTGGTAAACATGATTATAGGAATAAGCCTACTATATGCGAATTTACCTACAGGTATGTATATTTACGATTATGTATATGAGTGTATGAGCATGTAATTGCCCTATGAGATAGAAGATGTTGTAGCATGACTATGAACATGTGAGATGCTTAATAAGAACATGATCAAGTATATAATATGATTATTATATGTCATGCGTATATGTCATGATGCAAATTTATAGTCACACGAATTGGATGAGCTAATTGTATAACTTGGCATATGAAATGTGCAGATATCTATTTATGCACCAGAGAACTCATAGTTTTACAAGACTCTATATATGTACAAATAGTATACTCTGAATACAGTCTTAATATGTGAATTGAACATGAATATAGTTCTGCCTGCAATAGAGTTTCAGATGTGGATAGATAGGCGCCTATAGGGAAATTGCAGCTACCATAGTCTAACCCAATTGGGTCTAAAGTATGTTTGATGCCATTTGGATCATGAACAGCCCCATTTGGGTTGATCGGCGACCCCGTTTGGGTCTACTTGATCGGTCTACAGTATAATTTGGCCCTATTTGGGTCTATAGATCCGATATCTTTGGATATCCTCCATTTTGATACCGATGTGTATCGATAGTTTCCGTTATCCACTGATAAAGCTAAGGCAGGCTAAACTTTATTTATAGTAATGATCAAAATTAAACAGTTAAAGTTTATCTGACTAAAGTTTGATATTGTGGGTTATATTGTTGGTTTGCCCATAGAAATTATGTTTCATTTGAATATGTTCACATGGAAAATTGTTGTCTATATGAATTATGAATATGAGAATATTTGTCACTCTCTTGGGTACAATGTTTATGTACATGAGGATATGTTTTATGTTTTAAAGTTTTTGTTATTATTATCATGTTATTTTGTACATGTTATTTATAGTTCATGTTGTATGTATATTTTGATGACTGTTGTGAGTGGTCATCCATCTGTAGATTTTCCCACTAAGCTTTATAGCTTAGCACGGGTTATTTATCCGTGTAGATATTGTTAACAAGACTTTTGTTGAGGGACAATATCTGCATCAGGAAGGGCCAACCATCAACTGTTAACCTTGATGTAGGATATTTTTATATTACTATTATCAGATGTTTTGCTTTTTGGCCAGTTATCTTATAAAATGTGTATAACCGATGTGAAGTATTCTAACTCACTTGTAGTAAAGCTAAGAAAGAGTATGTGTGCATGTGATATACATAAAGTAATATTCATATAGTATAATATGCATAATACTAAGTATGAAATGCAAAACAAGAATAGACTTGTAGCACATACATAAGTATATGAAACCGCATGGCATGATTAATAGTATTTAAATTATCAGATAAATATGTTATTTGTATAGGGGGTGCTACAGGTTCCCCTAAGTTCACTGCTAAATACAGAACAAGATAGATTACCAAAATAATGCCAACATGGAAGGTGGGTATGTTAGAGAAGTTGCTCGGTGCATCAAATAGTGGTTTCAAGGGGATAGGTCCTTATCGAGGCACTAATTTGACAATCAAAGAAGGAAAATTTCCTAAGACATGACTTGCATCTCTCTGGTATTCTGATACATAACTTGAAACACATGTAAGGTTTTAGGAATGAATTTCATGCTATAAATTTTAACAAGTTCTTCAGATAGGGGATGCAGCTCTTGATGGGTAAACTTGAAGATATGGAATCTGGGGCCCCAATGTTGGGCAACTGCCAGCAAAAGACTCACATCAAGTTCGACTCTTCTCAAAAATCTCAAGCTTGAATATAGAGCCAAGACTGGGTTTTTCCAGGCTTTAGCGGCATCAAACAACTTATGCACCCTAGTGAGGAAAGTCATGCCCATGTGGGCTAGCAAAATTTATGGAAATGTAAAAGATGTATATAATAGGGGCTTATATATCAAACAAGATGTATAAATAATAATAATAATTAATAGTAGTGGCCATATGAATTGACAATGATTAAAATAAGAAGTGAAGCATATATAAAAAAATAAATAAGAAAAATATAAATAAAAAAGTAAAAAAAATAATAATACTAATAATAAAAATAATATAATAATAAAAATAAAAATTAAATAATAATAGGTAGTGATAATGTTAATAATAATAGTATAGTAATAGCACTAGAAAAAATAAAACAGTATAATAAAAAAAGGGAAAATAAATAATGACAATGATGGTGGTGGTGGTGGTGGTGATAATAATAATAATAATAATAATAATAATAATAATGATGATGATGATGATGATGATGATGATGATGATGATGATGGTGGTGGTGATGATGAGAATAAAGAAAAAGGAAGAGAGCACTTACTTGGAAGAGAAGCCCATCTAAGGAGACCCAACATGCAAATGAGGAAGTTTGAAGGGTATTTATAGGACAAAGGTGAGTTACTCCTTTGACTCATTTAAGTCGTACCTCTGGGCCTTGAGTCACCTCTAATCCACTTAAGTGATGCATTTTGCTTGGGACATGCATATTTTTTTAACCTATTTTGTAAATTTCTTGAATTTTGCAAGAAAGCTCTGCAAAATTTGCACGAGGAACTAGGAGCATCGTTTGATTCAGGAAGTAAATTAATAGTATTATGGTAAAAATAGTCAATAGTTAAAAAAAATAGTGGTGATAATGAGTGTAAAATTGTATGTCATCATAAAAATAATCAAATTGAAAATTTGGGTAGTTAATTTATCAATTAATTAGTGTCAATATAGTTTAATTAGTATTAATTATAACATTTATTACCACTCATGATTGTTAGTGGGTCTTTTTGACCATTTTGGCTAATCACACCCCAAAGCTGTGACTCACTCGCCAAGTCATGCCCCAAGATCATAACTTGTTCTTTTTAAGTGATATCGAGCCATTTTGCTTACGATTCATGGCCTAAGGCCATGGCTTGCTAGGCGACTCACGACTTTGAGCCATGACTCACCAAAAATCCATTTAAACAAATTTACATCTTCTTTTTTCTTCTTTTCCCTCTTTTGAAACACGACTTATGATAAATATGAATTTAACTATATTATTAATGTGTTTTTAATGTATTTTTATGTTCTTTTTATGTTAATTTAGTTGCTTTATTAGTTAATTTCTTTAATTGAGGTTTTAATTATTTAATTATGTATTTTCGTATTTTTAGGGACCTAATTGAAGAAAAAAAGTAAATTTGAATGACTTAATTGAAACTTTGGCTTTCGGAAGGTTTTACATGAGAAGAGATTTGGTCATTGAGTACAGAAGGTAGTCATTTCGTGGAGTGACTTATGAAATAAAGTACACGGTAGAGTGAAAAATCACTCTACCGAGCAAGGCCAATTCACTTAAGCATAATCAATCGATTGGAATTACACTCCGTCGAGTCTATCAAATCCTACTTGCGATTGGATTCTCTTCTATGCTAAATAGGAAGTCTTTTGCTATAATTAAAAGTCCAGCAGAATAGGAAGTTCAAGTTGGTTTAATTTCTTCTTGTCAAGCTATAAAAGAAGTAGAGAAACACCAAAATAGGGAGAGCTTTTTATTTTCTTTACCTAATTCATAGTCTTTTAGTTTAGTTTTTCACTTAGAATTTGAAGGCTAGAATTGAAGAATTTTAAGAAAACTTCAAGAACAACTTAAGGGTTTTATGTGTATAGTTCTTGATCTTATTTTTATTTAAGTTTTATGACAATGAGTGAGTAGTTCATTTTCTTTTACTGAGGAAAACTTGAACCCTCATATTTCTTTATGTAATGACATAGTTTGTTCTTTAATTAAATGTTAGTTGGTTATTTCTTAAATCCTGAGCAAAAATCCTTATCTTGAGTAATGTTTACTTTGATTGTTGATTTGTTGTGAAATGGTTAATGATGAAATGCAATATTGATTTAAGGTATGCATGTTCATTGTTAACTCATTTAAATTGATGCATGGTTATTTTCTGAAAAAATGTGATAACTGTGTATTGATTTCAGGTGAATTAAGTCTATGAAGAGTGAATTAAGAATGAATTGAAATGGCATTTCTTGAGAAAGGGTCTGGAAGATATTTAGAGTTTATGAACTGGATTTTTATGCTGAGTATTGGATTGTTCTGAGTAAGAAAATTTGACACTTAGAAAGATATTCTAAAAAGTTATCTGAATTTATTGTCAGTTTTTCATAATCAATTGTATTATCTTTAATTAAGTTATATGCATAAAAAATTGAGGTGGAAAGTCTTTCAGCAGAAATATTTTAGTTATTGCTCTGTGTTTAATTGATGTTAGTCTGGTTTTTGTTTTTTTTTTTTATTGTTAATTTAGTTTAATTCTTATCTTTAAAATCAAAAATTTGGAAAGTAATCTCAGATTAATTTAACTCACTTAGAGATATTTGGCTCAGCAATCCATGTTCCATTGGACATGATATTTGGGATCTTAATATATATTTTTCTTATATTATTAACCGATCTAGTACACTTTGCTTGATAACCGATCAACTTACGATAGCCAAGGGATGTTTTCAGGCGTCGATTGTACCGTTGAACTCGTAATCGCATAGCGCACGTTGTGAATATCGCTTTTGTTAACTTTTTTTCCATAAAAATCTATGTTGCCATTAGAGGGTCAAGGTTAGTTTTCTTCGTTTTTCTTATTTTTCTCGCATTTTATGGCAATATGGCAGTTATTTGACTCTTTTCCTTAAACATTAGTGTGACTTGATGCCAAGTTTGCTTATATAGATTTGTTTTAATAATTATTTTTTTATTTTTACTGTAAATGCCATTTATTTTTTTCACACATGATATATATATATATATATCACGTGTGATGTGTGAAAAAAAAAAAAGGCAGTAGTTGGAAAAAAAGGAAGAAAACAGCAGTGGGGGTAGTAAAGAGAAATAGAAAAAAAAATAGATAAAATAAATTTAGTTAGTTAAAAGATTTTGTAGGCAGTGTTAGACATGTTTTGTGTACGAGCCATTAGCTTTTGATGTGCTTATACGAGACAAATAGTTATATGAATGGACTAGTTAGATAAAAATTTAGTAATTGCTTTTTTAAAAATATGGAAAGGGAAATGATAATTGTCGATAATTTAAATGCTTCTGTATATATGTATAACATATGGTCGTGAAAGAAAAATGGTTTGCTAAGTGAATGTGAAGCAAGGAAGTTGATAAAAATGGTATATTACTTTCATGTATATGATCCTAAATAATGGCTTGATGTGATCAATTATATATAAGATACTTATGGGTTGTTGCGGGCGTTGTTTGCGCCATTTTTTTTATGCAGGGAGGCCCACAAATGCTTAGCTGTTATGCTGCCTTTTTTTGTCAAAATGGACAATTTTGTATGCTTGTGCGTAATTTTTGTTTAATGCATTGTCATGGATCGATAGTTTGGGATTAAATTAAGTCTATATATAATTATAAAATTGGCTTTTAATTTGAATTTTGAGGATGGAATGCATACGTACGCTTTTCCATGTGAATTGTTTAATGACAGTTGATCGAGGATGTTGCTAAAATTGAACGAACCAAAGCTTGCACGCTTATGTTGACTGTTGCTACCAATATTTTTTAATTATTTAGCTTTAATAATTTTACCAAAGCTTGCATTTTTTAGTTTCGATGATTTACTATGATACATTTCTAGTATTTCTAATAATTAAGTTAGCAGTTGTGCTATTGCTCGAATTTATTAATTTTAATAGATTAGTATAACCTTTCACTGCAACATAATATCTTAGTCACAATTAATTTCAAATTCAAGGTTGTGATTAAATGCTTATTTGGCATGTTTGTCTTGTCGAATGAATTAGATATTTGTGTGTTTTCGTAGATGCCTCACTTCAGACATGCACAACCACAGTCAGATGTTCAGGAACCTAATTAGATTACACAGGAGCAAGCTACTGGGTATCGGGCTTTGCATCATGTAAATATCCAGGCCAGCAGATTCATGAGTTGATATTTTTTGTAGACTATCGGTATGTGGCACAAAGCGCAAGAGTCGCTAGCACAAGCTGCTTGGCTAGACTTTTATGCACCCACTTTTGCCATATATCCTGAGGTGGTTTGATAGTTTCTTGCCACCTTTTAGTATGGAGGATACTAGGACTCCGATACTGAGGTAGGGGTCATTACATACCAGGTTTTTTGGTATTCCGTTCAGTCTATCATGAGCAGAGGTATATGGCATTTTAGGCTTACCTATGGGTGAGCATGTTGCTATTACCAGACGGACTTCCAGGTCGAATCAGTGGGCTGCCATTGTTAGGCTAGGCATCCTTTATAATCCTTCGATAGTGAAATCCACCATGCTGACTTCACAGGTTTGGAGGTATTTACAACGAGTTTTATCGTGCTCATATATGGGTCGCTTGGGTAGTCCGGGTTCCCTTAATGTTGTTGGTATTTAGAACTTGTGGGCTATGACTGTTGATCAAGGCCTCAACATCATCCATGACATTCTATAGAATATCAATAGGAAAGCCCAGACACCAGGCACATCAATGGTTATAGGAGGGGTAGTCACTCTATTGCTGATAGCATTTGGAGTTCCTCAGTTAGAGATAGTGCCACAGGCTGAGGGCAGTGTAGTAATGAGCTTTGATATGGCCCTTGATAAGCATATGATCAGACATGCACCTGGTGGACATAGACTGCTCTCGGTGGAGGAGGCAGAAGGAGATTTAAAAATCAACAGATAGCAGCCTACAACGTAGCCTAAGGGTAAGCAGTCAGAGGATAGTACATCTAGTGGCCACTCTCTTCTTCACCAGGCACATTCAACTGAGACTCAGACTTCCAGTATGAGATCCAGTTCAAGTCATTCTGTAGGTAGATACTAGCTCCATACGAGGCCTATAGATTTCGCCAATGGGGTGACCCTACTGTATCTTCTTCTCAAGGGCCTGCTCCAGCTTCTTCATCTCCTCCAAGTATAGAATTAGAGAGTAGGATGGCTCAACTAGAGACCACTATTGGGGCTTTAGGATGAGATATGCATAGGGTGCAGGAGATGGTTGATGCATATAGTTGCCTTGCTGATCGCAATTATCAAAATTTAGATGCGTCAATGACCACTGGGATAAATAGCGTAAAGAGTTAAAAATGAAGTTGTTGGCCTAGCTAGAGAATAGTATGAAAGAGCGCTATGAGCACCACATTGCATGACTTTGTATAGATAGAGGCAATGCTACCTTGACAGGAGTTAGCTGTCAGGCAGGCACATGAGAGCATGCATTATCTAGCAGGGCTCGTGGGATAGATTTTGACTCCCCTAGCTCAGGCCATAGGATTTGAGTTTCAAATGCCTCAGCCACCATCGCCACCTGCAGATCCATCTCAAATAAGACCTTCACAGCCTTTATAGCTACTACCAGGTCCTTCAGCCAGATCACCGGGTCCCTCAGGATCGAGATGTCATCGATGATCTTCAGGGAGATGCATTTTTATGATTGATTTTCTGAACTATTATTTGTTTTTAGTTATATTTACATTTGTCGTAAATAAAACTGTAGAAAAAATAACTGTCAAATAGACCAGCTGATTTTGTGTTGGAATAACTCACATTCTTTCATTTACTGAATATATAAATAAAAACATAATAGCCACGTTCCCATGACTTCCACTACTTCAAAACTAACTTCTAAACAGTTAATAGAAACTAAACTGATTTCCTAAAAACAAGCAACAATTAAAAAACGTGAAGGCTGCAACTAAGGCATGTTTCCAACAATCTCCTCCTTGCCTTAATAGTTGCAGACATTTAATCTATTTCTTAAATCTTCAAATCTTGCTTTTGGAAGAGCTTTGGTGAAAATATCTGCAGCCTGCTCCTCTGTTTTGCAGTAAATCAGCTTGATTTCACCATCCTTCTGCTTTTCTCTCAAGTGATATAGCTTAATGTTGAAGTGCTTTGTTTTCCCATGGAAGATAGGATCCTTTGAGATTGCAATAGCAGCTTGATTATCTACGAAAATTCCTGTTGGCTCAATTTGCTTCATGTACAAGTCTGCAAGGATTTTTCTGATCCAAATTGCTTGATTCACAGTAGCATTTGCCGCAATAAATTCTGCCTCTGCTGTACTTTGTGCAACAACATCTTGTTTTCTTGAACTGAATGAGAAAATACCTGATCCAAAATTGAAACAAAAACCAGTTGTACTTCTCATGTCTTCAACAGAACCTGCCCAATCACTGTCAGAAAAACCTTGAAGTTGAAAGTTATGACAGCAAGAGTATTTAATGCCATAATCTATTGTGCCTTTGACATATCTTAGGATACGTTTAGCAGCAACAAAATGAATTTCACTAGCACAATTCATATATCTTGACAGCAAGCTTACTGCAAACATTATATCCGGTCTTGTGGCTGTTAAATACATCAAGCAGCCTATCAAACTCCTGTAGATCCCTTCCTCAACTTTTTCAGATCCATCTTCTTTGTTGAACTTCTCCTTTTGATTCATTGGTGTGCTGGTGCTTTTGCAATCTTCCATGTGAAACTTCTTGAGAATTTCTTTTGCATACTTCCTTTGACTTATGAAAACTCCATCACAATCTTGCTTCACCTCCATGCCCAGAAAGTAAGACATAAAGCCAAGATCTGTCATCTCAAATACTTTGTGCATTTCAGCTTTGAACTCCGCCACTAAGATCTCATTACTTCCTGTCACAAGCAGGTCGTCAACATAAACAGAAACTACAAGTAAATTACCTCCAGCTTCTTTGACATATAAAGTAGCTTCACTTGGACTTTTAACAAATCCAAGCCTCTGAAGATGCTCATCAATTCTGCTATACCAGGCTCTTGGAGCCTGTTTAAGACCATATAAGGCTTTCTTCAACAAGTAGACCTTCTCCTCCTGTCCCTTGACTTTGAAACCTTCGGGCTGCTCTACATAAATCTCTTCTTCAAGATAACCATTCAGAAAAGCTGATTTTACATCCAACTGGTATATCTTCCATACATTTTGAGCAGCTAGAGCAAGCAGCATCCTTATCGTGTCCAAACGTGCCACTGGAGCAAAAGTTTCTGAGAAGTCCACTCCAAATACTTGACTATATCCCTTTTACTACCAATCTGGCCTTGTGTTTGTTTATAGAACCATCAGCATTGAGTTTGGTTATATAGACCCATTTTACTCCAATTAACTTCCTGTTTTGCGGTTTGTCTACCAATTCCCAAGTGCCGTTTTTCTCAATCATTCGAAGCTCTTCTTGCATGGCTTCCATCCATTTATCATCTTTCTCGGCTTCTTTAAATTCTGCAGGTTCAAAGACAGCAACACTGCTTCTTTCATAAATATCAGCCAAGGATCTTGTGCCACGAACTGGAATATCATCTTCATCATCATCAAGATGCTGTGACTTTGCTGGTAGCTCTTCCAATAACTCTTTCCACCTCCATTGTTGATCTTTCATAAATTTGACATCTCGGCTTACAATAATTTTCCCATTTTGAGGCTGGAAAATTCTGTAAGCTTTAGATGTGCTGCTATATCCAACAAAGATACCAGTTTCAGCCTTCTTGTCAAGTTTGTCACGTTTCACCTGTGGCACATAAGAAAAAGAAAGACAACCAAAAATTTTAAATTTTTTAAATCTGGCTTGTAACCGAACCAAGCCTCAAATGGTGTCTTTCCATGCACAGCTCTAGTTGGCAGCCTGTTTAATAAGAAGACTGCAGTGCTTGCTGCTTCTGCCCACAGATTCTTTGGCAGCTCCTTTTCATGAAGCATACACCTCGCCATTTCCATGATACTTCGATTTTTTTCGCTCACTTACACCATTCTGCTGTGGAGTGTAAGGAGTTGTGAGCTGGTGCTCAATGCCAGCCTCCTCGCAAAACTTGTCAAAAGCTTCATTTGCATACTCCTTTCCATTGTCAGATCTTACTATACGTAGCCTGCAGTCACTTTGATTCTCCACCCAAGATTTAAACTTCCAAAATATATTAGCAACCTCAGATTTGGATTTAATAAAATAAATCCAGCAAAATCTCGTATGATCATCTATAAAGATAATATAGTATTTACTACCATTTAAAGATGAAGTTGCCAGAGGTCCTCCAACATCAGTATGTACAAGTTGCAACTTGTGAGATGCTCTCCAGGCTGATTGCGGAAATGATTTTCTAGCATGCTTTCCGTATTGACAAGCCACACAATCTTCTGATCTATTTTCCAACATTGGTACACCCTTCACAAAATTATTTTTCTGCATATATAGAAGTCCAGCATAATGGAAGTGCCCAAGTCTTTTGTGCCACAATTCTGCATTGCTCATGTGACTTGCAAGTGCAGCTTGCTCATCCTCCATCAAATTCAAGGCAAAACTCTTGGCTTTCATCTTCACCTTGAATACATCTCTGCCCTTTACATCCTTGATAAAGCAGCACTTGTTATCAAAAATAACTTTGAAGCCTTTTTCAACCAGCTGTCCAACACTGAGTAAGTTTTGATCAATGTCAGGTACATATAAAACATCAGTAATATGTTTCAAACCTGTCAAGCTCTCAATGGCCACGGTTCCTTTGCCTTTAACCGAAATAAACTCACCATTTCCAATTTTTACTTTAGAAATGAGAGTCTTATCTATCTCCATGAAAAGAGCTTGATCATTGGTCATGTGATTTGTGCAGCCGCTGTCTATTAACCAAGAGTCATTCGAACTACTATTGGTGGCAAAACATGTTACCACGAAAAGTTGTTCTTCCTCTTCTGTGTGAACTTGTGCTGCTGCTGGCTGTTGTGTTTTGCAAACCCTTTCCATGTGTCCCAGATTCCCACATTTTCTGCATTTTATATCTGGCCTCCACCAACACCTCTTGGGTATATGGTTCGACTTCTTGCAATATGGGCAAGGTAAACCCATATCATTTTTGTTGTCATCGCTGGATTTGCTGCTCTTCCTCTTCTCCTTGAATTTCTTATCTTTGCCTCCTAAATTTTCTGACTTGACTTTGAAGGCACCCCTCTACAGTTCCTCCTTTTCGCATCTTTCTTCTTTGCTCTAGAGCCTGCAAAGCATTAACTAACTCTGCCAAGGATATGCTTGAGAGATCTTTAGACTCTTCCAAAGAAGAAATTTTAGACTCATATTTTTCAGGCAAAGTGACAAGAATTTTTTAGACAATTCTTTCATCAGAAAAGTCCTTACCTAGCAGCCTCACTTTGTTAACAATGCCCAGCAGCTTGTCAGAGTAATCTTTGATAGTTTCTTCTTCCTTCATCATCAGCATCTCGAATTCTCTGATCAAGTTGAGCACTTGCATGTTCTTGGTTCTGTCATTACCCTGGTACTCCTTCTTGAGGTAGTCCCATATGTCTTTGGCTGATTCCAAGTTCATAATCCTGGTGAATATAGTGCTTGAAACTGCAGAAAAAAGACAAGCCTTGGCTTTTGACTTTCTTGTCTTTCTCTCCTTATGATTCTTCATTTGTGCCACCGTGGGATTCGCTGGCAAAGGTGGAACATCATAGTCTTCTTCTACAGCCTCCCAAAGATCCAATGCATCGAGGTAGACTGTCATCTTTACAGCCCAAGCTTGATAATTTTGGCCATCAAAAATTGGTTGAGCAATATGGCTTAAAGATGATTGTGCTTCAGCTTCCATTCTCACAGATCCCTCAAGATAAAGGCTCTGATACCAATTTGTCGTAAATAAAACTGTAGAAAAAATAACTGTCAAATAGACCAGCTGATTTTGTGTTGGAATAACTCACATTCTTTCATTTACTGAATATATAAATAAAAAACATAATAGCCACGTTCCCATGACTTCCACTACTTCTAAACAGTTAATAGAAACTAAACTGATTTCCTAAAAACAAGCAACAATTAAAAAACGTGAAGGCTGCAACTAAGGCATGTTTCCAACAACATTTATGGATTTGAATTGTTGCTTGTATTTTGTTTAAATGATATATGGATAATATTCTCCTTTTTTCCTTGTAATTTTTGTTTATGCATGAATGCGTTGATTTCTTTACAATCATTAACGTAACATCCAATATAGTGACAAAATGAAAAGGAAAAATGATCACTCATTTGATCATAATAAATTTGATGATGAAACTAAACTCATGGACCAATGAACAAAATAAAATGCATGATAATGGTTTAAACAATCTCTTAACCTGATTCATTGTACTTCACCTAAACAGGAGAGATCCTAACACATGGCTACGTCATGAAAATTTCACATAAGCAATGGCTCAAGCATTACAAATGCTGAACAATCAGATCAGAATGAAGCTTTCTTACACCTAGATTGTTCATGTAAAGTCGGGATTTTCTTTTCAATGCAAAATTTATCCAGTGAAATGAATCTGCCTCCCTCGTTTAGTGTTCATTTGCTACCATTTTATTCAAGTAGATACAAGATAAAAAGATTAAAATAGAAGGGGTGAATATGAATTGGTTAAACGGTTCATTAACAATTTTATTAAATCAGTTCATTAATTTTAATAAATCATTATATTGATTACAATTTTTAATTTAATAATAATAATAATAAGATAATTTTAATTTTTATTTACTAAAAATATTTATTTTAATAATATTGTAAAAAGTTATATATTATAATATTTGTAAATTACATAAATATTAAAAAATAAACTGTAAAATTTAAAATATAATTTATAAAATATTTATATAGATCGATTTCGAATTGATTCGGTTAACCACTAATTTTTAAAAGTAAAAACCAAACACCTAAATGAGCATATAATATTTTCCTAATGTTCTTTTAAAAAAAGATTAATTCTAAGACCCAAAGGATCATTATATGCAAGTAATTAGACATAAGCTACAAAGCTTAAAAAGGCAACGAGCATATTGTAATTTTCCAATTCGTTCTCGAGTCAAGTCTTCTGGTGATAATTTTTATACAAAAGTTTTGGTTATCCATTTCAACAGCTAACCAAGCAGGCCCAAATTGAATTTTCCTATAATTCCCTCCTACCCAAACCTTCCTTCATTCTTGGGGTGCAAAAGGAACTCCACATTATATAATATAGCTATATTAATTGCTCACTTTCTTCTAATAAGATGTACTATAGTTAACTGAAGTTGTTGACAAACCAAAATGGTTAGGAACTTTGAGATGCCAGGTATCTTTTGGCTTTAGCTGATACTATCTCTACTCAGAATAGTTTATATTGGGTGCATTGCGCAATTGTGTTCATAGTTATTAAAATCGAACCGGACCGACCAGTTGAATCAATTTAATCACAAACCGACAGGTCAATAGATTGATTCAACTGCACAAAACCAAATTGATAAAAAACCAAATTGAACCGAAAAAACCGAATTGAACCGAAAAACCGGATAAAATCGAATTTTTGACTGAAAATTACAAAAAATTATATTTTTTTGTATTTTTTCAACCCCATATATATATATATTTCATTATTTATTTATTTAAGAAAATTAATGTTTTAAATTCTAAATATGTCAATTAATAATTTAATATACTTATTATATATTTGATTCATTGTAATCAAATATATGTGTGTATATATATTAAATTTTTATTATTTATTTATTTAAATATTAGTATTTTAAAGTTTAAAATACCACTTAATAATTTAATATGCTTATTATCTATTTGTTTCATTGTAATTATATATATATATATGAAATTTTCATAATTTATTTCTTTGAAAAAATTAGTATTTTAAATTCTAAAAATATCACTTAATAAGTTAATATACTTATTATCTATTTGAATTTATTGTAATTAAATATAATTATACTCATATATGCAAGGTTAATATTTTCTATATTTGCTTCATTAGTACTCCATCTGAAAAGAAATTTTTTTTTATACTATGATTGTATTTTTATGTTTCTAATATATAATATTCAAAAATTCATAATTAATTACTTGTAATAATAAAATTAAAATTATGTTTTGTAACTTATTATTATGATATTTGTGACATATATTAATGTTTGATTAATATTTTTTTAATTTTTATACAATAATATTTATAAAATTATAATATTTTAAAAATAGAAAAAAAATCCGATTAAACCGGTCGAACCACGAACTCTCTCTCAATCTCGCTGGTTCTTTATCCGGTCCGATTTTAATAACATTGATTGTGCTAACATCTTGGTTGCAGCCGATGCCCTTCATGCGGATGGGGATGAAGTTCACCACTGCTTGAATACTCAAAACCCATCCCTTTCATAGTTATGCTGGCGCAGAAACCCCCTTCAAAACAAAAGAATCATATTAATTCTACACCTCCATGCCATATGTTAAGTTCACGTCTAAACAGTACGATAATTTTCATCCTTTTGGAGCGTTGAGGATTGAATTTGACCTTACCATCTTGTGCAGAGAGCGCATAGGTTGGTAATATCCAATAGTTTCTACAGCATAGATCATCCAATTCCTGCTTAAGAAGGGAAAAATAAATAGGGAACTTCTAACAATCTAAGTAAGGAGAGGGCCTTGTTACGGCAAGTTTACTCCAATTACACAAGACAAGATACAAAAAGATGGAGAATAGCATACAACTCCTTAAAGCATAGGAATTAATGCCTTCTCATGCTTCACATGATAACAAGCAGTCATATGCAGCAAGGCCATCTAGCTCCTACTCCATGAATCTTGCAACAGTGACCAAGGATTGTTCCACGCTATGTTCAAAACCAAAAATAAATGCAGAAGGGCAGACAGAGAAGACCATCATGATAAATGGAGTATACAGCACTGATAATATTATCAGATCTACTGAACATGTATATTTAATATGATTTTAATTCGAAGAATATAAACAGTGAAACATACTAAAGATGGAAAAAGTTGCCTGGGTTGGACCATGCATATTGGCTGCATTGGCAGGGTATTCATTACTTCTATAAGAGATTCTATCTTCGACGCTAAATCCCCTTCACCACCTATAATGCATTAGACAGAAAAGAAAACAACCACTTTAGGCTTAACAGGAAAAAAAAATGAAAATAAAAAATAAAAATAAAAAGGAGCTTGAAATCACATAAAGGAAAAGGACATTTACATCAACTCTTTAACTTTCTTTTTTCCTCTCTTCAATACAAAACAATCAACGCCCCTGTATGTGCATGACCAATCTAGTACACGTGATACATAAACAGGTTCCCTAACAGATAATATAAAGTCTTATATTATTACCTTAAAATATTTTTCTAAGGAATACAGCAGAATGCTTATCTATCGGCAATGACATTTGTCATTTTACTTATACTAAATGGTTAAATCATCAATCACATTTTGGATCACCTAAATTAATTATTTGGATTAAATATCTTTCTCTAGTAGAAGCTGATCGTGTGTAAAATTTGTAATTTGCATTTTCATATGAAGTGAAAGACTGGATTGGATTGTCTTGAAAGGACTGAATCCCCAAACTGCATAGCACCATTTCAAGACAAACCAACTCCAGCCATGTGTGTCATTCAATTCAATTATGGAACTGATTTTTCAAATGCCTGCAGTTTAATATGATATTGGAGCATACCAAATCCCATATTAGGCCGGAACAGTACAACTCTGCAAATACATGCACTAAAAAATTTATGCAAGTGGTGGAAAAGAAAGGATAGCAAAGATTAGTGCAGCAATAATTTTTCAAATCACGTAGACAAATTATTTCTTTGCTATGAAGTGCAACTTCATTAATTATTTCTGCAACTATGAATCAAAATGTACGATCAAAAGCAAAACATACCATTCAAAATTGTCTGGATATTCCGATCACACTGGACGATTTGATCTTCTATATCCCGTTGCTGCAAAGACTGCATTCATATGCAGAGACTATATGATACTTAACAATGAAAGATGTTTAAGAATTGGGGAAGTTGAATAACAATCGAAATATGAACAAATGCCATGATTGAAAGGATTAAAGAAAAGTTTAGCTTTTGACATACTATTTACAAAACAGTGGAGTACATATACGAATAACATGGATATCAATCTAGAATTGACTGATGCCTTAAGTTATGACTTATAATCACTTTAGCAGCAGCTTCCAAACAACTAATCATAGATGCACTCAAGCTATAACTTACCCGCAGAGAAAGCTTAAATATAATTCAACTACTAAAAGAATGTGCATACAGTTTGAAGTCTCTGTGTGTGTGTGTCTGTGATCATTTAAAAGAAGCATCAATCCTGACAACTGTCAGAGAGAGAAAAATAAAAGGAAAGCATACCAACTTTGCTCTTTTGCTTAAATTAACTTTCAGTGCAACTTGTGACAATTCCTTGTTCTTTGAAGCTATGATGGCAATTAATTTGTCAAGACCGTTGGAATTTGGATGATACTGGACCAGTGCACTATCACATAGTAGCATCTGATCTTTATGCAAAGAAATATCATTGCAGACCTTGTTTCCGCTGGTAACTCTTACATTTTCTGCAACTCTCCGTCTCTTCAAAGAAGCAGCAGTCTTAGGCTACTTACCAAAGGTAGCTCACATGATAACAAGCAAGTTAAACTAGAAATCAATACTTTGATGCGCTTTGTTATAATAGGAAAAGACACATTTCTTAGACCAAAAATATAGGCTTCTGCTCAAGAGTCATCAATTTTAAATATACATGCAGACAAGCAAATGTATTTGTCTAGTTGTTATTTATCCTTTTTTGACAAGTGGAACATTAGAAGATTGTACAGACAAAAATAAAACTCATCAATTACCAGCAAAAAAAAAAAAATATACTGAAGTAATAGTTGCCAGAGGCCAACATGAGTAGAAACAGAGCCTTCAAATTAATCAACTGAAACAAGAAGTTTTCATAGCCATGATATAAAGGGATAGTATATGAGACAAAATCTAAAGACAAATTAGAAAGCAGAATCTCAAACGGACATTAACAGCACATGCAAAACCCTGTTTTTCATTGTCTTCCTTATAATCAGTAACACACAACATGAATATGGATCAAAATTTTGAAAATGATCATCAAAAAAAGCCAAGTGCCATCTATATCTAAAGTCTGAAGAAGAGGCAGCTTAATGGGTATGATACAACAGCTTGCATGGAAGCAAATGTCATCTAACATCTTTGTTTGAAAAGCATTTGGCAGTTCCATGTCAAAACAATGGGAATTTGAATGTCCATTTCAAGAATTTTGAATATCATAACTATGCAATTTATGAAAATGATATAACATACGATAGAAGAGATCCAACCTTATCGACAGAATCATTTGAACACCCATCACCAGCAGTCTGTTTGAGGTGTTTGGAAGTTAGAACTTTACTACTTGCGTCTTTTTTAGTTTTGCTATGTATCATAGGAGAGTGATCAACCTCCATATCACGAAGTCCATCAACTTTATCAGGAGAATCAATCGCATAATGCTCATCATTCTCATTGTGCTTTGTTGTCTCTTTACTGCTGCCTAAATGCCATCTGCATGACCCTGTAGAAACTTCTTTTTCACAAGATTTCTCTATTCTTTTGAGACTGTTCACACTTGCTGTTTCTGATCCACCTTTTTGAACTTGCAAACTATTTGAAATACCTTTTCTGTTTAGAGGACAAATTTGAGATCGTCAGCTGGGTGTCACCCCTAAATCATACATCATTTTATAGGCCAACAAGTAATATTTTACCGATAAAAAGAAATAATTTTGGGGAATATAACAGTATTTATATGGACTTAAAAAGTATTAGTTTATAAATTTTGGGGCAGAAAATTTAATAGAGAAAACTTTGAAGACACACAGACCAGTTACCTGGAAAAAAATATAATTTAAAAAAAAACCTAAATTTTTTGTTTGGTTCCGGCTAGGTTTTTCAAACATGTCCAGCCCACCTACAACCCATATAGGGATCACAAGTATGAATCATGGCTACTCAAATGAAGCATTTCCATAGTAGACCACCAGAGCTTGCAGAGAGCTACATTAAGCTGTTTTGAATCTAATAATTCATTACTTGGTCAATATTAGGGTATGACACACTGCTGAACTAGTAACCACCCAATGCAGATACATCAAAAGCTTCTAATAGCAAGCAAACAATAGAGCATGAAAATTTTACTCTGAAGCCCAGTTTGATAGAATCTCTGCATAAGGAAGCAAATGAAAGTACTCAACAACCGATGTATGCGTCCATTGGTCAGAACTCCTCACAAACAAAGGACCCTGCAGGCTATTCAGAGAAAAGACAAGTTAATTTTCCACAAGTTTCATAGATATTTTCTCAAGTATTCAACTATTTTAAATCCCAGAGAAGTCCTATTCTATTAAACAAAATTTAACAGCCAAACAATAGCCATCATACTACTAGCAATTAAACTCTACATAATTATGTCCACATAGCATACATTCATTTTCTCAATACTCAATTTCGGGGCCATAAAACCATGAGAATGGTGATCCCTTAGGAGAATAGCACCATAAACATAACACATGATCAGGAATTCCTGCGACCATTATAATTATCAATGAAAATTTTTGTGTAACAAGATTTTTTTATTATCTCAATTACACACTTAATAATACAAAATAGGGTTTATATATATATATAGTTAGTATAAATGGAAAAATACTATTCCACCCTTTAATTACAAAACTAGCTAAAATAATATATTAACCAACACTCCCCTCAAATTTGTATAAAAATATTACACATACCCAACTTGCAGACTATAGTATGAAAGACTTAACTACTGAGTCCTTTCCTTTTGTGAACACATCAGCCAACTGTATGTCCAACATTACATAAAGTAGGCTCAAGACACCATTAGATAATTTCTCTTTGATGAAGTGTCAATCAGTTTCGATGTTCTTTGTCCTGTCATGTTGAACAAGATTATGAACAATACTGATTGCAGCGTTGTTATCACAATACATAAATAGCCTATCTTTTTCAGCCAACTTCAATTCTGCTACCAACTTCTGCAACCATAACAACTCACAGATATCTTGTGCCATAGCTCTGTATTCTGCTTCTACACTAGATCTTGCAACTATACTCTGTTTCTTGCTTCTCCAAGTCACCTCCCACAAATGTACAATAACCAAATGTGAACCTTATGTCATCTAGAGATCCAGCTCAATCTACATCTGCGAAAACTTCAATTCGAAAATGACCATTTTTTTGAAAAAGAGGATATTTTCCTAAAACTGATTTTAAATACCGCAAAATGCAAAAAACTGTCTGCTGATGAGATTCTCTATGATCATGCATAAACTGACTTACCAAGCTAATAGCATAAGCAATGTCTGATCTGATGTGAGATAGATAGATAAATCTACTAACCAATTTTTGATATCTGTCTTTATCAACTGCTTTTTCAGTTCTTGTTTGCAACCGATGGTTACTTTCAATGGGTGTGTCTGCCGGCTTGCATCCCAGCATACCAGTTTCATCCAAAAGATTCAAGATGTATTTTCTTTGAAAAATGAAGATTCCTTTAGTTGATCTGGCAACTTCAATTTTCAAGAAATATTTGAACTTTCCAAGATCCTTGATCTCAAACTTTTGAGCTAAGAGCTTCTTCAACCAAATCATTTTTTCTTTATCATCCACTGTCATCACTATACCATCAACATAAACAATGAAAAGAGTGATCTTACCCTTGGAGTGTCTCATAAAGAATATATGATCAGCATTGCTCTGTTGATAACCAAAAGAGATCATGGCCTTGCTGAATCAGTCAAACCAAGCTCTCGAAAATTATTTCAACCCATACAAGGCTTTATTCAGTCTGCACACCTTCCCTTTAGTTCTTTCATCATCAAAACCAGGAGGAATCTCCAAATAAACCTCTTCTTCCAAATCCCCATGGAGGAATGCATTCTTTACATCAAATTGCTGCAAATTCACATCCAATTTAGCTGCACAGGATAGCAAAATTCTGATCGTATTCATTTTGGCAACAGGTGAAAATGTCTCCTGATAATCAACTCCATAAGTCTGAGTGAATCCTTTTGCCACTAATCTGGCTTTGAATCTTTCAATCGAACCATCAGCTTTGTATTTTATTGTGAACACCCACTTACAACCAACTTCTTATCTATAGAGTCAACTAGTTCCCAGATTTCATTTTTAGAGAAAGCTTTAACTTCTTCTACCATAGTGTCTCTACACTTTGGATCCCCGATAGCTTTCCTCCAATGCTGTATAATATACATAGAGTAAAGAGACAAGACAAAGGCTCTATAGGAGGGAGAAAAAAAAATTATAAGAGAGTTAAAAATGGAATGTTTTGAGCACAACCTGACTTATTTTCTTTGAGCAATGGACAAATTTAAATCAGGATCAGAAGATAACTCAACCGAGGATTCTGGCAGTGCAGAATGCATGATGGCTTCTTCATATCTATTCTTTGAGTATCTCAACAAATCAGGCTCCTGAATATCAATATTCTCCTCCTGAACAATAATCTTTTCATTCTCCCCTTGATTAAGATCATGAGGTATCACAGGTACATTTATCACCACTTCTTCACTACTCTCCCCCTAAAGAAGTGATTGTGGAATGCCAAAATAAGATTCAGACTCCCGAAAGATAACATACTGACATAGAATTTTCTAAATGGAAGGTAATAGCACTTATATCCCTTTTGGGTTGGAAAATACCCAAGAACACACATTTCAAAACCCTCGGATCTAACTTCCCAACATTTCTAGTATGCACAAAGCAAACACGTCCAAAAATCTTTGGTGGAATAGTATAACCATTTTTTCCAATTAAGACGTCTAAGGGAGTCATAAAGTTGAGAGCTTTGAAAGACATTCTATTAATAAGATAGGCAGCTACTAGTATAGCATCCCCCCAATATGACTTTGAAACATTCATAGTAAACATAGGTGATCTAGTAACTTCCAATAAATGTCTATTTTTTCTTTCAACTACACCATTTTGAGCACTAATATAAGAACAATTAGTTTGATAGACAATCCCATGAAACTCCAAATAAGTACCAAACTTACACTACATATATTATGTCCCATTGTCAATCCGCAAAACTTTTATTTTAGCATCAAAATGGATGTAAACCATTTTATGAAAAAATTGAAAACAAAAGAAAATATCACTTTTTGCATTAATCAAATACACCCAAATCATTCTAATGCAACAATCAATGAAAGTAACAAACCATCGATTTCCAAACAAAGACGCAATCTGTGTAGGCCCTCCAACATCAGAATAAACAAGCATAAATAGATCATTGGATTTAGTATCACTCAAATGATAAGAGTTTTTAGTATGTTTAGCATACTCAAAAGCATCACAAGATTAAAAATCAAACCAAATTCTAGAAAATAAACTAGGATATAACTTTTCTAAGATAAAAAATGATGAATGCCCTAATCTCCTTTACCACTAAATTATCTCCTGGTTGACATCCCGATATCTTCCAAAAAGAGCCAAATCTCAACTGTTTTCCATCATATTTAAGCCATCATACTCTCTATCACTGTCAATCCTCCTCCCTGTTTGAAGATCCTGAAAGATACAATCATCGAAAAAAAATTCAACCTTACAGTTAAAGGTTTTAGTGATAGCACTAACAGAAAAAATATTAACAAAAAATTGATGAACATTAAAAACAGAAGACAACTTAATATTTGGAGTGCAGACAATAAAACTTGTCTCAAAAATAAGGGTTAAAGATTCATCAACCACCCTGAAATTATCCCTTTTTAGACAAAGAGAGTAGGTAAGAAAGCCTTTAACAGTACCTGTCATATGTTTATTCATACCAGAATCAATAATCCATTAATTAAGAAGAGAAAAAGTGTTACTTGACTTGACAAAATTGGAGGTAGCACTGGAGAAAGGATTAAGCTGAGACGGGAGATGCCTGAAATAGAATTTCATCAAAAAAGACTTTCAATCGAAGCTGACTCCTTAAATGATTGTGTTGTTTCTAACACGTTTGCTTGAACCCTGTTTGGATTTGCTCTTTTTCCCCCCCATGCAACTTCCAACAAGTCTCTTTGGTATGTCTTACCTTACCACAATAATCACAGTGCAAATAATCTTTATCAGAGATAATACCTATAGGCTGTTCAAGAGTAATATGAGCAGTAAACCCTGACTTCTCAATAGGTGCAGCATAAAACATAGCACTTCTTCTGGCTTCTTGTTAGATTAAAGAATGTGCCTCCTTAAGTGAAGGAAAAGGAGATCTGTCAATAACTTGAACTCTTATTTGATCAAATTTAGGATTTAAACCAGCCAAAAAATCATAAACTCGCTCCTTTTCAAGCATATTTTGAATTAATACCGCATCATCAACACATTTGGTTTGAAAATCTTGATAATAATCAAATTTCTGCCATAAACTATCTAACTCAAAAAAAATAATCTGAAACAATAAGCTCACCCTATTTTGTGCCATGAACTTTGTTCCTAAATTCAAAGATCCGAGCATCATTTTCTATTTTAGAATAGGTAATTTTTACAGCTTAGCAGTAAATACTGTCTAGAGATCTTAGGATGCATAGAATAAAGAAGCCAAGACATAACCAAGAAATTATCAGAATCCCATTAACTAAAAGTAGCATTAGTAACAGATAGTTATTTCTTATTTCCATCAATATAACCCTGCAACCTTCTAGCCTTAATAGATAATAAACATGACATAAACCAAACTAAATAAGTGCTGCTTCCATCTAATTTAACGGGATTAATTTGAGAATATGGATTGTTATTAATAGAATAATATTTCTCTGCTTATATTAGTTTTCTTATCACCTGACATAATGACAAATAGGAATTGAAAGGCAAGAAACACTCAAACAGCAAAGAACCACCTCAATCAGTAGAAAAAAAAATCCCAAAAAATAGAGTAACAACCTGTCACGTGGGACCCGGAAAATCAAAATGTCGGAAGTCGTCAGAAAACAGTCCACCAAAGTCAGGAAAGGCTGGCGAGATGGACAGAGGAAGAATCGACGGTAAAAGGTGGCTGAAAGACATCTCACACACCGGCGAGTGGAGGAAGATTTGAACTGCTTCAGTGGCGCATCTACCCACACGCATGGTCGGAAGACACCGGAAACCTGGGTACTGGCCAAAAAACACCTGGGCTTCCCTCCGATGGGGACGGTGTCGAAAGAAGGAGGTTGGAATCCGACCTTTTAAAACTTGCCGAAAAAGACAGACTGCAGAAGGGAGAAAACCTTCAAAACGGCAGTGGCTCTAATACCATAAAAATTTTTGTAGAACAAGATTTTTTTTATTATCTTAGTTACACATTTAATAATACAAAATAAGGTTTATATATATACAGTTAGTATAAATGAGAAAATACTATTATACCCTCTAATTACAAAACTAACTAAAATAACATATTAACCAACAATCAAATAACCATATCAACATCTAAAGTTTATTACACGCGTAATAATATGCTTAAGAATGGTTTCCTATTTTCTTTTTCCTGTCCTTCACACAGTTAGGAAAAACAAAAAAGAAATGCATTAGTCATAACACTTGAGCTAACAAATGCAACCTGCACAAAAACATATTTCACTTGTACAAAATTTACCATATTGTTTTTATGGATCCTTTCTTTATTCATTTTTTTCTTCAAAATGAATAAAAATCGGTGAATTAAAAAGGGAAGCAACTCAAAAGATTTTGGATTTGGAGTCAAAAGAGAGGAATCTTCAAATTAAACCACAGTCGGAAATGTTGAAGCACTTCATGTGTCAAACCAACAAGCAAAAAAAAAAAAAAAGCAAATTGGTTTGTGCAATATGGTCCACGTTCCTTGGCTCAAATCCAAATTCTAGTACTCTAAATCTAGTTGCAAATTTGGTTCAATATATACATGCAACACTGCAACCCAAGAGAGAAAAAAAAATAAATAAAAGTAGACTGAATAATCCCACTAAATATCACAATAAAACTCTTCCACTAGCCAAAACAACCATATATATTCCGTCCCTTAGAAAAGCAAAAAATATTTTAAAAAAAAAAAGAAAAAAAAAACAAAAGGGAGAAAAGCAAAAAATATTTAACAAAAATAAAAACAAACAAAACAAAAGGGAGGACCGTGCTATAAACAAACCTATCAATAACATCTTTAATTGGATTCTGAAATAGATGATCACTATTTGGTTGGGTGCACTGCATTATATAAAAGCAGGAAGCTGCTTTTTCTTTACTGATGGAATATGTGACTTGCTTCTCCAAAACCAAAAGGTCACTCTGGTTAATACCTGTTCCACACGCAAGTATCATATTCAAACACCTCTACTATTAAAGTTAAAAACCAAAATAATAATAACACATTTTAGTAAATAGACAGATGAGACATGTGACCATCATAAGGAGATAATACTGCAGAATTGAACTCGTAATTTACAAAATACAAAGCTTAATTAATAATGTAATTTGATTCTCAAAAAAAATAAAAGTTTAATAATCTAATTTGAATGAAGTGCCTAACTTATAACCTAATAACAAGGCAAAGCCAAAACTCATCTTGCGCAAAACTTGAGTGGTAAACATGGTTTACTATATATATTATATATATATATGGAAATTAATTTTTTTTAATCAACTACCTGTTGTTTCCTCTACAGCTGAAAATGCAAGTCGCTTAAGTCCAGCTTCATCAGCACCTGACTCATTTCTCATAGCCTTTCTAAGATATCTTCTCTTTCCAATTACATGCTCTGCATCCATGGTACCCTTTGAATTGTTGTTAGAAAGATCCACCTCTTTATCAATCATTGACCAAACCGCTTGGGTGGCAGAACCAGGACTCAGCAAGCAGTTTTCTTTCCTCGAGTCTATTAGGAAAACAGAAATGTTGCATATTGGCCATCCCTCTGCGGTTGGAGCATTTTGCAAAGCATCTAGACTTGCAGCTACATCGCATGCATCCATTATCTTTTTTTCTGTCAATGAAAGCTGTTTTTCCAAGTCTTCGAGCTCATTATCATTGGACAGTTGCATCAGCTTCATATATGTCAATAGAGGAGGTTTTCCAACTACAGCTAACTTGCAGAAGTCTTCAAAAACTAGAAATTTTAGATGAGGATGCTGTTTCCTGTGGTAATAGTTGTACAGTAAAACAACTGCATGAACCTGAAGGAAATCAATTGCGACAGCAAAAGAGTGATTAATAACTTAACCAGAAAAATATGCTTTATATTTATGTATGCAAGCGAGTATGCCTGTGCATATAGGCATCCAGTACAAATGATAAATGGAGAATGGAAAAGAATATCTGGAAAAAAAAACAGAGAATGATATTTGATATTAATACTGACTTAGAAATCCACAATATGTTCATTAATTAAAAGTAACAGAATATTTTGCATATCTTTAATTAACATTCCTCTATATAATAGAATACCAAGAATGCATATGTATAAACGATACATAAAATGAAAATTCTGAGATCATAACAATATCAACTATGGTTATCTAAACAAGATTATTAAAATGAAATGGGGATGTAGTATGTACTTCTTGTATTCATTGTGACATGTATACAGGATCATTAAGCTACACAGGAACAGGAAACAGAATTTGGCACATATTTATCAGGTTCTTTGATGCAGTTTAGCGAGTGGAAAAGGAATGGTGAAAGTCAAGCTTCCCTCAACATTTCAACACCTCGCAAGGTTATTAAGGTGAAGCTGCATTCATTTTTGAAAGGCCAGCCAAATAGTCCAATAATCAAACTAAGCCTAGTTTTGACAAATAGAAGTTCAATTAACAATCTCGATCTAGTTTTGATAACATTGTTTTCTCAATGAGAAGAATTGAGCACAGAAATTGTTCTCTTAGTTTTTGCTTTCCTCTAGTTCAGTATCTGAGATGTAGGAGCACAATATATTTAAAGAAAATTGTTTTTAACCAAAAACCAAAGGGAAAAGAAATCTTCAGAGCTTCACCAACAGACATTACAACTACATAAATAACAAAACATGCTTTCCCAGAACTGATGACTAAAGACCCAAAAGCAATTGCCCTAGGGATCGATAGAAAAGAATCATAAATGGAAATTAATATGCATCTTCGGTATTTTTGCAAGATTATTATAAAATTTAAGTATCTATGAAGCAATTCTCAAGTGAAACTATATTAAAAGAAATTACAAAAGCAGTTGCAAGGATCTGGCCTAAGATTAATGAGCCAAAAGAGAGGTTCAAAGTAAGCAAGCAACAGGCACCCGTTTTGCAACTAATTCGTGATCAGATTGTGAAGGCATAATCCTTGCAGAAGATTTTGAGGGTAGTGCTGGATCAACCAAGTATTCTAACAAGGTACAAACAGCATCCTCTGTTGGACAATGATCTGCAGAATCCATATCCCCTAACCAAGTTGCAAATTCTTGCCTATTGCTATATCTGCAGTGGTGAAGAAAACATCTAATTAGGAAAAGATTTTGAAGGCATAATCCTTGCAACTCTTAAGGTGTGCTATAATTAATAGCCTACAGTTGAAAAAAGGAAAATAGCCCTTATAAAAGCTCAGCATGGAAATTATACCAACAGAGTTCCTTTGGTACTCTATGCAGTAGAGACACTAACTACAAGCAGCTTCATCAAATCGTAGTAGAAATTCTGGAGATTATCGAATGCAACCAAAAATAAATTCTTTACAGCAATTGTATTAAGTAAAAAAAAAAAAACTGAAAGTTGTTAATTATCTAACACCACAAAGGAAAGATTTGAAACGTGCAAGTTTCAACACTAATTCAACATTAGAGTGAATGTTTATTCTCTTCCTTTCTTCCTTCAAAGATTCTAAGAAGAAATTGCTTTTTGTTTTCTAAAATAAACACCCAATCAAATAAAATTTTCTAGCTTTGCACTATATTAAAACAAAACGGAAAAACACACGCCCACAGACAGCAACACTGAAATGTTGTCCCATTAATGCAAGAAATTTATCCAAAAAAAAGAAAATTCCAGAAAGACTCAATTTTGAGTTTCATATATAAAACCCAAAACCCTAAACAGGTAACAGAGCAGAAAAGGAAACAACTTTTGAAGAAAGAGAACCATGACAATTAGAAATGGAGCAAAAAACCAAAACATGCAGAAAGGAGAAGAGTAGAGAAAGAGAAAAATGATAATGGCTTACCAAGTAGAAAGCTTTTTGCTACAAAATTCTAAATTTACAGACTAATGGCGAAGACCGTACTGAGCTTGAAGACACAGTGAGAGAGGGAATGCACTGTGAATGGTTCCTACTCGCAAGATAAGGCACTTTTTATTTGGTTACCCAATTGGGCAAGATTAAAGTAATTAATTAATTAATTGATTGATCAATGCATGCGTCCTTCCTGCCTAGACCGGTCCAGGCAAATTATACATTAAATTGTCATCTATTTAAAAAAAAATCCACTAAATTATCAATTTAATATATTTAAAATAATATTTAATAAATATTTTCTAACTTTAATCCCGTATAATATCAATAAATATTTAGTAGCTTGATTAATATTTTTTACGCTAAATTAAAGAAAAGTTTTAAATCAATTATTATTTTAATATTAAAAATTTATTTAATAAGTGAGAATTGAATGAAACCGAAAGAATAAATAAAATAACAATGAACATATATATATAATTAATTTGATTCATGGCACTTATTTAAATCGAAGTTAAACAAAACTTTTCTTTTTATATAAACACCATTATAATGGTGGCAATGTGAATTAAGTAAGTATGCTGATGAGGAAGTAAATAATAGGTAACGAATAGTGGAACGTATCAGTAACTGGAAAGGTCGTCCTATAAGAATGTAGAGTAATAATCTAATGGTTTTGGGCTTTCTGATGAATGACGACAAGGAACAATTCATTGATATTCCATTTGAAATTAAATGAAGATTTTGATGGAATTTCTGAAGGTTTTAATTGCATGGACGATCATATAGTGGTGATGGTTTTAATGATTCTGAGAGAAGCTTAGTAGGATACGACGATCAGATGCATGATGATGATGATGATGACCATGAGGAGGGAATAATATTAAGTGGTGGAAGATGATGAAAACATGGGATTTGAACAAGGTCCTGCCAATTGTATACGTTCTTTTTACTTTAGAAATAGAATTTGACATTGTTAACGAAAAGAACAAACCAATTAGAAAAATAATCAGAATGTGTAACATATAGCATATGGCGTCATCCTATTTGGATATATGGTTATAGTAAATTAATTTTGTATTTTATAGTTTTGTTAAACTCATGCATTTATAGTTCATGCACAAATATCCACAGACTATCCATCATCATAACATCCACTAAGACTTGTCTTCATCTGCCATGTTGTTTGGTTGATGTGAACTGTGATTACAATTTCTGATGGGTTCAAGTACTTATCTATTCCTAAAATGGTTTCGTGTGTAACCAAACCCCATTTTAAAGCTGTAATGGCAACTGCATTATTTGCACAATTGATAAATATAAATAATTAAGCCAAAACTCCATACGCAGCCTTCAACAGGTGGAGAAACGTTCTACTCAAAACTCCATGTACTGAAAATTCAAATTAGGCTGCTGGCGTCCCAAAAGAAAATTAAATTCCAGAATATATTAAGCTAAGGGTTAATGATTGAGTTGCATTATGGTTGCGTAAAGCCGAATTGTTCAACTTTCCCATCTCCAAAGGAGCTTAGGATTTACAGCTCATCTGTTTGACCAAATTCTTCGTTTTTCTATTATCTGCTACCATCCAGATATTTCTTTCACATACTTGTATCATTATATCGACTCGTTCATCCAGAACTTTCAGCTGTAAAACTGTTGATGTAAGAAGTTTCTACACTGGCCTATAATTTATATTCACATTTATTTCTGAGACCATTCGCACAAACTGCAGCATAGGCCTTTTATCTTATCTCATATCCACATTTAGATCCAAAACATTAAGAAACCTCAACCGGGCTTGTTTCCCATTCATTGTGATGCAATCAAAGGAGAGAGTTGTGCAAAAAGAGAAGCCTAAAGAATCTACCAACACTTCAAACAATAAGACATTGCTAAAATTCGTGTACCACAATTTATTGCCGTAATCCATCATAAGTCTCAAATGATAAGCATTTGATCTAAGTATTAGGAAAACAGCAAATCAAGCCAACAATTCATTAGGCTTCAAATTTCAAAATCTTCTTCACCACTTCTCCCCGCCTTGTCTCCGGCCGCCTTTGTTATATCAACCAACGGGGACAAATTATCTCCAGATATCTATCCATTCGATGGATTATCACGAGTCAGTAGTTAGAATGCGCAGTATTGTCAGTATCAGTATACCATCCCATTGATATATCATCATTAGTGGAAACAAAATATTTCACCGGTTAGGTTAGTTACCTCAGCAAATGCAGAGGTCTGCAGGAAGTTACTGAAGGCTCAATTGGAGGCAATCAGTATCGCCACTGCATAAAAACCAGTATCTCAGTTTGAAACCAAATTGGCAGTATATCAAGCACAAACAAGTAATGATACCAATAATATGAAGAAATAATCAATTTATTCTTATAACAGCTTATTTTTCAATGCACCGAATACAATAATCATTGTCTTTGCCTCAGCAGTATTAGTGAAACTCATATAAGTATTCGGTTAATAGCAAACCTGAAGAATTACTCTTCTTCTACTTTAATGCCGAACCAAGCCGGTCCATGCCAGCTCAAGAAAGTGCAAGAACTTTGCTTCATGCAAGTAATTGCTCTGGAATGGAAATTGGAGCGCAAGCGCTTCATGAAGATCCAAGATATTGATTTCCCATTGCAAAGAAAATGTGCATTCATTTTCTCATTTTCAATCATTATTAATCTTTTAGCTGCATAACTTGACAGTACATGCAACAGCCTGCGCCCAAAATTTAAGCCTTGCCTTAACATCTTCTGGATGATCACCTGATAGGTTTAAAATGGAAGCAAAGCTGTTTAAAATCAGATCAACTGATGTCCCTTCTACCAAAGTCAACAAAAGCTATCTCCAAAACTCCACTCAAGAAGAGGAGCATAAGACAAGCAGACAAAAATTATCAATAGAAAGACATTTAGATTATGATCATAAGAAAATTTTGGACAGCTATTTCATGGATATCATAAAGTTATCTTGAACCACTGAATGCAATGTATCACTACATCAATCATAATGCACCATAGCAGGCCATCAAGGAAGAATTTGCAATACAAAGAAAAGAAATATTATTATGCCAATGGCATCTGGAGAGATCATTCCAAGCATTACAGATAAATCTTCTACGATGAAACGTATTTTCTGAATTTAAGATCCCAACTAAAGATTTCCCTCTATACATAAAAAATCAACGCCAGAAATGGAAGCATACAACTCATAATTTCACTCATCAAAACATATCCCAACATGAAATCTGAACTCAAACTTAGTTTATCGAAATATAAAGAACCAACCAATCCATCAATTTAGCCACTCCTTTGAAACATCTACCACAAAATTTCTATATGCACCTAAAAGTTTCAACCTTTAAAACCAGATCAAACACCTTAACAGACCACAATTATCAACTCGTAAGAAAAATATAATACATGATAAGCAAAATTAACCAAAAAAAAAACATGGAAACAAATCAAACTCACCAGGACTAGAGATCTTCCAGTTAGCAATAGGACTAGAAGCAGGTTCAGATACAGTAGGTGAGCTTCTCTCAGGGGACTTATGTTGCTCATCAAGAAATTTCTGACTCATAGAGTAACAGAGCTCAAGAGCAGGCAAAGTGTTGCAGAGCTCAGGGATCTCATCATAACTGAAACCAAACCCGAGATCCAAGCACCCTTTGAGCTCATCAAGATCATCATCTGTCAAGCTCATTGTCCTCTTCAAATCATCCTCATTCTCATTGCCTACTTCTACATAACCTTCAAGCAAGACCTGGTTCTTCTTTTTCTTGCTATTACATCTGCTATTGGAGCTGAAGGTACTGTTGGTGGTGGTTGCGTTTTGGGCATTCTGATTCACTATCTGCCATATTTCATCAGTTTCCTGATCAAATGAATCATCATCTTGATCAAAGTTCGAAACTTGAGTAAGGGTTTGTGTTTCTTCTTCTTGATTTACAAGGTTTCTTGAAGAAATACAAGATTCTTGTTCACAAGATATGCCCACCATGATTTTCTTGCTTTCTTTCTCTCTCTTACCGTCTCTCAAATGCGCTTGAGAGACATTGAGGTATGGTGCTTATAAAGCTTGCATCCAACTAAAAGAATCAAACTTTTTTATTTAAAAATAAAAAAGAAAACATAAAATAATGTAACTGCAGATGCGGACATTCGAATTTCGGAACTAAACAAAGCTCCCTTTTTATTTATCTCCGAAAAAATATAATCTTTTATTGAATATTTAATTTTTTTTTATAATTACAACTTCGGTGTTCAGTTGAACATCCAACCATCTTCAATTGAAAAGTCGCAATTTTTATATTTTAAATTCTTACTACTTTTATTAAATTCTTAAATTTGTATTTTAATATAAATTTATAAAATCAAATTATTATTATTTTTTTATAATTTTATAGGATCTTTAAATTTTACAAGTATAAAAATAAATATTTATAATTTTAAAATTACAAAAAAAGCAATTAAGTTTAATTTTATATAAAATAAAATCGGTTATGAATTTTCTATTTTTAAATGTCTTTGCACAAATCACATTTTGTAGCTTGCAAAATGTATAAATAAAATTGAGTGGCTGAATAGAAAAGCACAAAATTGAGTATGTAAATTTTAAAGTATGTTTTATTTAGTTTTCTTAGAATTTAGATGGGAAATATATGATGTAACATGTACATACAATAGATGATATGCATGAATGATAGATGGATAAATATGAAATGTGTGGCGGTAAGGATGATGTGGAAAGTGACAGCTGGGAAGGAGGAGGTGGGTGATGATGAGTGGAGGCAGAAGTGGACACGTGGTGAGGATACTGGGACCCACACAAAGGTGGGGACCACCATGTGGTAAGATGATGGTGTTGTTGGGTTTTGTTTGTATGTGAAATGTGAACATGGTTAAGAGAAAGAAAGCGTGAAAAAATTTGCAGCTTTTTGGAGCAAAATGAGAGAGAGAATTGGATTTGGAGAAAGAAAGGCTTTCCTTTCACCATCTTTTTTTTTTTTTTTTTTTCTGCGGTCCGTTTTCAAACCATGGGAAAAGTAAGGTTTCTTGCTACCAAAAAAAATTATACATAGCTATCATTTTAACGGTTCAATGTGCTACATTTATCTAAATAGTTTGATTGTGCGTTTAGATATTCAATTCACTTTAATTAAAATTTTTTAACACTTTTTTAAAATTTTAATTTTGTAATACAAAAATTATTTTTATTTTTATAATTAGTTGATCCGATTTAAATTGAATTTGTTAAATTTTAAAATAGAAGTAGTGAAATTTAAAAATAAAATTATATGATTTTGAAGTGAATATGGGAGATCTAAAGTATGTTGTTTATGTTAACAAAAAAAAAAAAACGTAATGAAATATAAAAAGAAGGATTTGGTGGTTGGTTGAGCATAAAATTAGCTGAACGGATTCATTTTACAACTTATTAGACAGTAAATTAAGTGATGGAATGGAATATAATAAATGTAGATTCTTTTTTATTTTATTTTATATATGTCAAACAATGCTATTGATCTAAATTACAACTTAAAATTGAAATATTTATAATTGTAAAGAATTGAAGTTATCGACTAAAATCAGAAAAGATGAACTTAGGCATAAGCTGAAAATTAAAGAGGGAGTAATGGCAGATATTTTGGGCTATGACTTAGTTATTAATTAAAGAAGAATGGACCAATTGGAATTCAATTAATTGGGATGGTGGTTGTTAAAAATAATAACAGGGTGGTCCATGTGCTTCAAATCCTAAAAACACCACACATAGGCCATGCAGCTTGTAAAAGGATAAAGGAAAGTGGCTTCCAATTTTATTATTATTAATAATAATAATAAATAATTTCATGAAAAGTCATAACCAGATATATGGATACAAGACAATTTAATTTGATAAAAGAGGTGAAGTATAAATCTTTTGTCTTTACACACGTGAATTTGAGCCTTCGTGGATTACAAAATTTTAATATTATGAGATATATAGATAAATAAATATATTAAATATATATCACTCATTTTCATAGTAATTTCACTTGTATAGATTTTAAAAGGCATATTGTCTTCAATTGAAAAATCCAAAACACATAACTCCTTGTCTAGTTTTAGCTAATTTTACACAAAAGTGATTAATTTTCAAGTGAAACATCATATGGATAAGCATCAATTGATTTATTATTTAATTTAGCTAATAATACTCTTTATATATTCTTTTTGTATTTTTGCTTATATCTTATATAAAATCAACAAATAAACAATCAAATCCAATCCCACCACCCTTTTTACTATTTTTGCTTACATAATGAATGGACTTTCACATCAAATCTTGATCTTTACATTATTTTTCCCTTTAAAATTAGGATATGCTTGTGCTTAACAAACACGTAATCTGTTATTTTTATGAATTTTTTTATTTAAATATTAATATATCATTTAATTAATGTATCATATATTCGGTTTAGGAAATAAATTTCAAGCATCAAAACATAATACCGCAACCCAAGTTATAATCAACTAATCAATTAATTAAATAGAAATTTTAAATTGTGGACCAATTACGTCAATTGCACAGCGCGCGCATATATATATATATATATTGGCAACAAAGCACTAAAAAATTAATTATATATAAATTTGGTTGAAAATGAATATGCTAGATATGATTGAGAAAAAACTTGTGACGAAAATCTAGCACTAAGATAAAATAAACTAAATTTCAAACTTATGATATTAAACTCTAATTCATAATATTGAGGTCAAATGAAGAAGATTGGACTTAAGAAAAAAATCATCATTTTTAAAGTCTTAAGCATTAAGATAAAAGAAAAATAGCGATTTTATTACTTTAATCTTATGGGTAATTGTTCGATACACGTGCGTGTATATGCACCGTCCGATTGCATGCATGTGAATTGAATTGAATGGCATATATACGCGTGTACCGCATGCACTGACACACTTTATCAGACTGCCAATCTTATGCATATCATAAATAATAATAAGATAAATTCAAAAGGAGTAGAAGATTTAGCAAACGTTATGTCCGATCCGACGGCAGAAAATACATATCATAAATAATAAGATAAAAATAATATTATAAGATAAAAATAATATTTATCTTTTGGAATAATACCTCCAGGCATACCATGTTCGCAGACACCAGCAATTTGTCGTGCCTGAATCAAATATTATATTTTTTTATATACAATTCAAATTTATTGGTCATATCAATATTTATAACTTTATTTGGTATTGTTTGTTGAGGTATAAAAAATTGATTATTGGATAAAAATATATATTTGATAAATGTTAATTTTTTAAAAATTAATTTTATAAAAAATAAAAAAAATCTTCTATTAGAAAAAAATTAGAAAGTGAAGATTTTTAGAAAAAACTTAATTTTAATTTTTAATGGTAACTGTTTTAATTTTTTTTTAAAAAAATGTTTCTTATTTTATTTTACAATGATAATTATACTTAATATAAAAAAATAGTACAAAAAAAATTTATTGTTGAGTCAAAATAAATAAAAAAATCTATAAAATAATAATTTAAACATTTATTATAAATTTTTTAATTATATTATTTACTAAATAGTTGATAAATTATTTTTAAATTTATAAGTCAGTTTAAATTTTATTTATCAAATATTTATCTAATTTTTTAAATATAATTTTATGAAATATAATTTTTATTAATTAAAAAAATTATTTTTATAAGTTTTGCCGAACTAACCTTTATTTTTCATGTAAAATATTATGACTATTACTATTTTAATCCTTACCCACTTGCCCCAAAATCTAGCAATAACTAAAGCAACCGATTTATAAGCCTTCACAGATAATAATAATAATAATAATAATAATAATAATAATAATAATAATAATAATAATAATAATAATAATTATTATTATTATTATTATTATTATTATTATTATTATTATTATTATTATTATTATTATTACCCAAAACAATAATCAAGCTTTCTTTTCATATTAGATGGAGTAAGTTATATAAATTATGTCTTTAAATTCATCAATTCAATATTAGTTTCTCTTTTGTTCTTTAGATTTCTTAGATTTTTTTTTTATTTCAATTGAAATCCAAATTGTTCATCTTATATATTGATCTTCATGTTATTTTATATTTTATTTGCTTTTTTTTATAGATTTATTTTATTTATTTATATATATTAATTATAGACTCATTATTGGATAATCTCTTTAGTGCAATGTGTGTTCGAAGTGAGATAATATGATATTTATATGAAATGTTAATAATCACTTGAAAGGTCTATCAATATGTCAAAATAAGTCAGTTGCGGTGGTAGATGGGATGAATATGTATCAATTGATTACTGCATGGTATACTCTGTCTTGTCCGGTTGAACAGTCTTATCTATCGATTTCCGTGCGTATCTGCTCAATTACATGCTAGGTCTTAGAGGAATTGGGTTTGCATCCGATTGGACCTTTTTGTTTGGCTTTTCTTCTTAACCGAGTGTGGTTCAGGTCCAGTAAAAAATAATGTTGAGTATTATCATGCACTTTAAAATTTTATAATTTTATTTTTATGTTGTATATGTACTTTATTAATGAAATTCAATTTACATTAAAAAATAAATTATTATTTCTGCGTTTTATGCGGTTTTAATTTCTTTATACATTAGTGACAGTATGAAAAGTTGAGTATATTATATTTATTAAATAGATGGATTTTTAAAAATTGAATGAATTGAATTTACTATCAAGAAGAAGATGGTTTTCACCACCAAATAACGAAAAAGAATGGTATGGACATTTTTTTTTCACAACCAAAAAAAGATGGTTGTTTCTTCGAATTTTAAATATAAAATATTTTTAAATATTTATAAGTGGGTGCATTTTTATTTTTATTAATTTGCTTTTTGAAAATTTAAATTAACAGATTTTTGTAAATTTAGAGAGTTAAATGAATGACTACTCGTAAAATTAAAAAAAAAAAAATAAATGAATTATTTGTAAAAATTTAAGAATACAACTCGGCGTACTGTCCTCTCCTATCCTATAGAAATGGAAGTGGCTCAGCAAGAAGCCAGCTAGATTTGGCTGTACATGTATGCATGTGTAAGGTGCATGCATGTATATATGAAACAGCATGACATGATGCATGCAAAAGAGACAATGCGTGATTTTGCCAATAGCCACGTGGGACCCTATTATTGGGTGGTTTCACAATAGGACCAATTACAGGCCAACAACCCACGTGGTTTGTCTTTATCGACCAATAATTTAGCGGGAAACACGAGTCAGCATTTCTGTTGAGCTACATTTATTGGCACCTATTTATTTTTCCACCTGGGTCCCACCTTGAGATATGATCACTTGCACGCCTCATTTCGTCTAATCAAAATATTATCCGCACGATCCGAGTCCCAATCTGATCATCTAAACGGCTCAGGGGATTAATTTAGGTAATTAACGGTTACGTTAGAAGTGATAGGTGAAAGTAGGGTGAATTAAAATGCAGAGAAATATCATTGCATAGTACTCTCCCGGTTATTTTTTATTAGTTATTTTTATTATTTTTATTAAAATTAAAAAATAATAAATAAATTTAAATTTAATATTAAATTACGTGATCAATGCTAAATTATCAAATTTGATTAGTTTCGACTTTATTAAAAAAAATAAATTGAAAAAATAAATTAAATTATATTAAAAATTTAAAAATTATAAATAAATAAAATATAAATTTTACTAAAAAATGATAGAAAAAAAAATAAAAAAATAGAGATCTAGAGAGTTCTTTTGAACTACGTGCAATTGTACAACCTTCATATGCATAGTAACGTAAATTAATAGAGTAATTTTATTTTTAATGTATATTTTAAAGGAATATTATTTTTTATATTCTAAAATTGAAGTAATTTTATTTTTAATTATTTTCGTTTAGATCTATATTATATATATATACATTCTTTAATAAATGGTATGTTATCTCGTATATTTTAATTAATGCCAATAACGTGTCATGTTAGCAAAAATTTAATTTGGATCGAATTTTTTAATATTTAAAATTTAAATTTTTTATGTTGAATTTTTTTAAAAAAAACTGGCACGTCTTTTAATGATAGTTGAATTAAATTGGCGTTAAAAACATGAAAATGGGATTTTACTTTATTTGTTTTATTAATTTATTGTTAGTGGTTTTTATTATTCTCTGGTTCTAAAAGAAAAGCCATATCTTTTTTATTTGTTCTAAATCATGGCCGATTAAATTATTTGTTTGCACTATCAGTATTTACTATGCCTTTAATGAACGTAAGAACATATTAATAAACAACAATTAATTCAGATATAGTAGAATTATCGGCAATGTAAAATGTTCAGATATCTCTCTGCATATGTGATTATAAAAAAGAAATTAACATTTCTTATGAAAATATTTTTGTTTTGGCTTATTTTGTTTTTCTAAAGTGTAACTTTTGGTTGAGTTTTTCTCTTCTTTATTTTTTTAATCTGTTCTTTAATCCTAAAAATTTCAAAAGACATCTCTGATTTGCCCCGTTTGAGGCAAGTATCAATTCAGTGCACTACTTCCCCACCTAAACAACAATTCAGCCGTTAGATTAAATACAAAACGATTTCTTTTTATTCAACGGTTAAGATTTGCTGTGCACCGCTACACAGACGCGTTAAATCATCTCTAGTTGTAGCTACCCAATTTCAATTAACTTTTGTTTTATTTCATTTATTTACCAAATATGCTTTATAATTGTTTGGAATCAAATCATAGATTGTTCTTTTATTTATATGTAGAACAATTTTATTTTTAAACTGTTTATGAGAAATAATTTTCTTAAATTCAATTTATTACCAAAAAAAAAAATACCGAACATATATTG
>JBBPFJ010000534.1:0-40297 GCA_037975025.1 Excoecaria agallocha
ATGAGTTTTTGGTGAAAACTGACCCAAAATGCAAAGGGGTAACCCTTTGAGTTTCTGGCTGAAAAACTGACCAAAATACAAAGGGGTACCCCTATGAGTTTTTGGTGAAAAACTGACCTAAATGCAAAGAGGTACCCCTATGAGTTTTTGGTGAAAAACTGACCAAAAATGCAAAGGGGTAACCCTTTGAGTTTCTGGCTGAAAAACTGACCAAAATACAAAGGGGTACCCCTATGAGTTTTTGGTGAAAAACTGACCCAAAATGCAAAGCGGTACCCCTTTGAGTTTCTGGCTGAAAAACTGACCAAAATGCAAAGGGGTACCCCTATGAGTTTTTGCTGAAAACTGACCCAAAATGCAAAGGGGTACCCCTTTGAGTTTCTGGCTAAAAAACTGACAAAAAATGCAAAGGGTACCCCTATGAGTTTTTGGCTGAAAAACTGACCCAAAATGCAATGGGGTACCCCTATGAGTTTCTGGCTGAAAAACTGACCCAAAATGCAATGGGGTACCACTATGAGTTTTTGGTTGAAAATTTGACCCAAAATGCAAAGGGGTACCACTATGAGTTTTTGGCTGAAAAACTGACCCAAAATGCGAAGGGGTACCCCTATGAGTTTTTGGCTGAAAAACTGACCCAAAATGCAAAGGGGTACCCCCTATGAGTTTTTGGTGAAAAAACTGACCCAAAATGCAAAGTGGTACCCCTTTGAGTTTTTGGCTGAAAAACAGACCCAAAATGCTAAGGGGTACCCCTTTGAGTTTTTGGCTAAAAAACTAACCCAAAATGCAATGGGTACCCCTATGAGTTTTTGGTGAAAAACTGACCCAAAATGCAAAGCGGTACCCCCTTTTGAGTTTTTGGTGAAACACTGACCCAAAATGCAAAGGGGTACCCCTTTAAATTTTGGCTGACAAAAATGACCCAAAATGCAAAAGGGTACCACTATGAGTTTTTGGTGAAAACTGACCCAAAATGAAAAGGGGTACCCTTTAAAGTTTTTGGCTGAAAAACTGACCCAAAATGCGAAGGGATACCCTTATGAGTTTTTTGTGAAAAGCTGACCCAAAATGCAAAGGGGTACCCCTTTACGTTTTTGGTGAAAAACTGACATAAAATGCAAAGAGGTACCTAATTGAATTTTTGGTGAAAAACTGATCTAAAATACAAAGGGGTACCCCTATGAATTTTTGGCTGACAAAAATGACCCAAATGCAAAGGGGTACCCCTATGAGTTTTTGGTGAAAAATTGATCCAAAACCCAAAGGGGTACCCCTTTAAGTTTTTGGCTGAAAAACTGACCCAAAATGCGAAGGGATATGCCTATGAGTTTTTGGTAAAAAACTGACCCAAAATGCAATAGGGTACCCCTTTACGTTTTGGTGAAAAACTGACATAAAATGCAAAGGGGTACCCCTTTGAATTTCTGGTGAAAAAGTGACCCAAAATGCAAAGGGGTACCCCTTTGATTTTTTAACTAAAAAATATACAAAAAATACAAAGGGGTACCCCCTATGAGTTTTTAGTGAAAAACTAACCCAAATTGCATAGGGGTGCCCCTATGAATTTTTGGTGAAAAACTGACCAAAAATGCAAAGGGGTACCCCATTGATTTATTGGCTGAAAACTGACCCAAAATATAAAGGGGTACCCCTATGAGTTTTTGGTGAAAAACTGACCCAAAATGCAAAGGGGTAACCCTTTGAGTTTCTGGCTGAAAAACTGACCAAAATACAAAGGGGTACCCCTATGAGTTTTTGGTGAAAAACTGACCTAAATGCAAAGAGGTACCCCTATGAGTTTTTGGTGAAAAACTGACCAAAAATGCAAAGGGGTAACCCTTTGAGTTTCTGGCTGAAAAACTGACCAAAATACAAAGGGGTACCCCTATGAGTTTTTGGTGAAAAACTGACCCAAAATGCAAAGCGGTACCCCTTTGAGTTTCTGGCTGAAAAACTGACCAAAAATGCAAAGGGGTACCCCTATGAGTTTTGCTGAAAACTGACCCAAAATGCAAAGGGGTACCCCTTTGAGTTTCTGGCTAAAAAACTGACAAAAAATGCAAAGGGGTACCCCTATGAGTTTTTGGCTGAAAAACTGACCCCAAAATGCAATGGGGTACCCCTATGAGTTTCTGGCTGAAAAACTGACCCAAAATGCAATGGGGTACCACTATGAGTTTTTGGTTGAAAATTTGACCCAAAATGCAAAGGGGTACCACTATGAGTTTTGGCTGAAAAACTGACCCAAAATGCGAAGGGGTACCCCTATGAGTTTTTGGCTGAAAAACTGACCAAAATGCAAAGGGGTACCCCTATGAGTTTTTGGTGAAAAACTGACCCAAAATGCAAAGTGGTACCCCTTTGAGTTTTTGGCTGAAAAACAGACCCAAAATGCTAAGGGGTACCCCTTTGAGTTTTTTGGCTAAAAAACTAACCCAAAATGCAATGGGGTACCCCTATGAGTTTTTGGTGAAAAACTGACCCAAAATGCAAAGCGGTACCCCTTTGAGTTTTTGGTGAAACACTGACCCAAAATGCAAAGGGGTACCCCTTTGAATTTTTGGCTGACAAAAATGACCCAAAATGCAAAAGGGGTACCCCTATGAGTTTTTTGCTGCAAAAACAGAGTTAAAATGCTTAGGGGTACTCCTTTGTATTTTTTTTGTGAAAAAATGACCCAAAATACAAAGCGGTACCCCTTTGAATTTTTTGCTGAAAAACTGACCAAAAATGCAAAGGGGACCCCTTTGATTTTTTGGCTGAAAAAATAGAGTTAAAATGCTTAAGGGTACTCCTTTGTGTTTTTTTGTGAAAAAATGACCCAAAATGAAAAGAGGTACCCTTTAAAGTTTTTGGCTGAAAAACTGACCCAAAATGCGAAGGGATACCCTTATGAGTTTTTTGTGAAAAGCTGACCCAAAATGCAAAGGGGTACCCCTTTCCGTTTTTGGTGAAAAACTGACATAAAATGCAAAGAGGTACCTAATTGAATTTTTGGGTGAAAAACTGATCTAAAATACAAAGGGGTACCCCTATGAATTTTTGGCTGACAAAAATGACCCAAATGCAAAGGGGTACCCCTATGAGTTTTTGGTGAAAAAATTGATCCAAAACCCAAAGGGGTACCCCTTTAAGTTTTTTGGCTGAAAAACTGACCCAAAATGCGAAGGGATATGCCTATGAGTTTTTGGTAAAAAACTGACCCAAAATGCAATGGGGTACCCCTTTACGTTTTTGGTGAAAAACTGACATAAAATGCAAAGGGGTACCCCTTTGAATTTCTGGTGAAAAAGTGACCCAAAATGCAAAGGGGTACCCCTTTGATTTTTTAACTAAAAAATATACAAAAAATACAAAGGGGTACCCCTATGAGTTTTTAGTGAAAAACTAACCCAAATTGCATAGGGGTGCCCCTATGAATTTTTGGTGAAAAACTGACCAAAAATGCAAAGGGGTACCCCATGATTTATTGGCTGAAAAACTGACCCAAAATATAAAGGGGTACCCCTATGAGTTTTTGGTAAAAAACTGACCCAAAATGCAAAGGGGTACCCCTTAGAATTTTTGGCTGAAAAACTGACCAAAAATGCAAAGGGGTACCCCTTTGAGTTTTTGCTTGAAAAACTGAGTCAAAATGCTTGGCGGTACTCCTTTGTGTTTTTTGTGAAAAACTGACCCAAAATGCAAAAGGGTACCCCTATGTGTTTTTGGTGAAAAAATGACCCAAAATGCAAAGGGGTACGCCGTTGGGTTTTTGGCTGAAAAAACTGACCCAAAATGCAAAGGGGTACCCCTATGAGTTTCTGGCTGAAAAACTGAGTCAAAATGCTTAGGTGTACTCATTTGTGTTTTTTTGTGAAAAACTGACCCAAAACGCAAAGGGGTACCCCTTTGAATTTTTGGTGAAAAACTGACCCAAGATGCAAATGGGTACCCCTTTGAGTTTTTGGTGAAACACTGACCCAAAATGCAAAGGGGTACCCCTTTGAATTTTTGGCTGACAAAAATGACCCAAAATGCAAAGGGGTACCCCTATGAGTTTTTGGCTGAAAAATAGAGTTAAAATGCTTAGGGATACTCCTTTGTGTTTTTTTTGTGAAAAAATGACCCAAAATACAAAGCGGTACCCCTTTGAATTTTTGCTGAAAAACTGACCAAAAATGCAAAGGGGACCCCTTTGATTTTTTGGCTGAAAAATAGAGTTAAAATGCTTAAGGGTACTCCTTTGTGTTTTTTTATGAAAAAATGACCCAAAATGCAAAGAGGTACCCCTTTGAATTTTTGGTGAAGAAATGACCCAAAATTCAAAGGGGTACCCCTTTGAGTTTTTGGCTTAAAAACTGGCCAAAAATTCTAAGGGGTACCCCATTGAGTTTTTTGTGAAAAACTGACCCAAAATGCAAAGGGGTACCCCTTTTAAATTTTTGGCTGACAAAAATGACCCAAAATGCAAAAGGGTACCACTATGAGTTTTTGGTGAAAAACTGACCCAAAATGAAAAGGGGTACCCTTTAAAGTTTTTGGCTGAAAAACTGACCCAAAATGCGAAGGGATACCCCTATGAGTTTTTTGTGAAAAACTGACCCAAAATGCAAAGGGGTACCCCTTTACCTTTTGTGGTGAAAAACTGACATAAAATGCAAAGGGGTACCTAATTGAATTTTTGGTGAAAAAACTGATCTAAAATACAAAGGGGTACCCCCTATGAATTTTTGGCCGACAAAAATGACCCAAATGCAAAGGGGTACCCCTATGAGTTTTTGGTGAAAAAATTGATCCAAAACCCAAAGGGGTAACCCCTTTAAGTTTTTGGCTGAAAAACTGACCCAAAATTCGAAGGGATACGCCTATGAGTTTTTGGGTAAAAAACTGACCCAAAATGCAATGGGGTACCCCTTTACGTTTTGGTGAAAAACTGACATAAAAATGCAAAGGGGTACCCCTTTGAATTTCTGGTGAAAAAGTGACCCAAAATGCAAAGGGGTACCCCTTTGATTTTTTAACTGAAAAATATACAAAAAATACAAAGGGGTACCCCTAAGTTTTTTAGTGAAAAACTAACCCAAATTGCATAGGGGTGCCCCTATGAATTTTGGTGAAAAACTGACCAAAAATGCAAAGGGGTACCCCATTGATTTATTGGTGATTGAAAAACTGACCCAAAATATAAAGGGGTACCCCTATGAGTTTTTGGAGAAAAACTGACCAAAAAATGCAAAGGGGTACCCCTTTGAGTTTTTGCTTGAAAAAACTGAGTCAAAATGCTTGGCGGTACTCCTTTGTGTTTTTTGTGAAAAACTGACCCAAAATGCAAAAGTGTACCCCTATGAGTTTTTGATGAAAAAATGACCCAAATGCAAAGGGGTACGCCTTTGGGTTTTTGGCTGAAAAACTGTCCCAAAATGCAAAGGGGTACCCCTCTGAGTTTTAGGGCTGAAAAACTGAGTCAAAATGCTTAGGGGTACTCCTTTGTGTTTTTTTAAGAAAAACTGACCCAAAATGCAAAGGGGTACCCCTTTGAATTTTTGGTGAAAAACAGACACAAAATGCAAAGGGGTACCCCTCTGAGTTTTTGGCTGAAAAAATTAGTCAAAATGCTTAGGGGTACTCCTTTGTGTTTTTTTGTGAAAAACTGACCCAAAATGCAAAAGGGTACCCCTATGAGTTTTTGGTGAAAAACTGACCAAAAATGCAAAGGGTTACCCCTCTGAGTTTTTGGCTGAAAAACTGAGTCAAATGCTTAGGGGTACTCCATTATGTTTTTTTGTGAAAAAATGATCAAAAATGCAAAGGGGGTACCCTTTGAATTTTTTGTGAAAAACTGACCCAAGATGCAAAGGGGTACCCCTTTGAGTTTTTGGCGAAAAACTGACCCAAAATGCAAAGGGTTACCCCTTTGAATTTTTGGTGAAAAACTGACCCAAGATGCAAAGGGGGTACCCCTTTGAATTTTTGGCTGAAAAAAATGACCCAAAATGCAAAGGAAGGTACCCCTATGAGTTTTTGGCTGAAAAACAGAGTTAAAATGCTTAGGGGTACTCCTTTGTGTTTTTTTGTGAAAAAATGACCCAAAATAAAAAGGCGTACCCCTTCGAATTTTTGGCTGAAAAACTGACAAAAAATGCAAAGGGGACCCCTTTGAGTTTTTGGCTGAAAAACAGAGTTAAAATGCTTAGGGGTACTCCTTTGTGTTTTTTTTTGTGAAAAATGACCCAAAATGCAAAGGGGTACCCCTTTGAATTTTTGGTGAAGAACTGACACAAAATTCAAAGGGGTACCCCTTTGAGTTTTTGGCTTAAAAACTGGCAAAAAATGTAAAGGGGTACCCCATTGTGTTTTTTGTGAAAAACTGACCCAAAATGCAAAGGGGTACCCCTTTGAATTTTTGACTGACAAAAATGACCCAAAATGCAAAAGGGTACCACTATGTGTTTTTGGTGAAAAACTGACCCAAAATGAAAAGGGGTACCCCTTTAAGTTTTTGGCTGAAAAACTTACCCAAAATGCGAAGGGATACCCCTTTGAATTTTTGGTGAAAAACTGACCAAAAATGCAAAGGGGTACCCCATTGATTTATTGGCTGAAAAACTGACCCAAAATATAAAGGGGTACCCCTATGAGTTTTTGGGTGAAAAACTGACCCAAAATGCAAAGGGGTACCCCTTAGAATTTTTGGCTGAAAAACTGACCAAAAATGCAAAGGGGTACCCCTTTGAGTTTTTGCTTGAAAAACTGAGTCAAAATGCTTGGGCGGGTACTCCTTTGTGTTTTTTGTGAAAAACTGACCCAAAATGCAAAAGGGTACCCCTATGTGTTTTTGGTGAAAAAATGACCCAAAATGCAAAGGGGTACGCCGTTGGGTTTTTGGCTGAAAAACCTGACCCAAAATGCAAAGGGTACCCCTATGAGTTTTTGGCTGAAAAACTGAGTCAAAATGCTTAGGTGTACTCATTTGTGTTTTTTTTGTGAAAAACTGACCCAAAACGCAAAGGGGTACCCCTTTGAATTTTTGGTGAAAAACTGACCCAAGATGCAAATGGGTACCCCTTTGAGTTTTTGGTGAAACACTGACCCAAAATGCAAAGGGGTACCCCTTTGAATTTTTGGCTGACAAAAATGACCCAAAATGCAAAGGGGTACCCCTATGAGTTTTTTGCTGAAAAATAGAGTTAAAATGCTTAGGGGTACTCCTTTGTGTTTTTTTTTGTGAAAAAATGACCCAAAATACAAAGCGGTACCCCTTTGAATTTTTTGCTGAAAAACTGACCAAAAATGCAAAGGGGACCCCTTTGATTTTTTGGCTGAAAAATAGAGTTAAAATGCTTAAGGGTACTCCTTTGTGTTTTTTTGTGAAAAAATGACCCAAAATGCAAAGAGGTACCCCTTTGAATTTTTGGTGAAAAACTGACCCAAAATTCAAAGGGGTACCCCTTTGAGTTTTTGGCTTAAAAACTGGCCAAAAATTCTAAGGGGTACCCCATTGAGTTTTTTGTGAAAAACTGACCCAAAATGCAAAGGGGTACCCCTTTAAATTTTTGGCTGACAAAAATGACCCAAAATGCAAAAGGGTACCACTATGAGTTTTTGGTAAAAAAACTGACCCAAAATGAAAAGGGGTACCCTTTAAAGTTTTTGGCTGAAAAACTGACCCAAAATGCGAAGGGATACCCTTATGAGTTTTTGTGAAAAACTGACCCAAAATGCAAAGGGGTACCCCTTTACGTTTTTGGTGAAAAACTGACATAAAATGCAAAGAGGTACCTAATTGAATTTTTGGTGAAAAACTGATCTAAAATACATAGGGGTACCCCTATGAATTTTTGGCTGACAAAAATGACCCAAATGCAAAGGGGTACCCCTATGAGTTTTTGGTGAAAAATTGATCCAAAACCCAAAGGGGTACCCCTTTAAGTTTTTGGCTGAAAAACTGACCCAAAATGCGAAGGGATACGCCTATGAGTTTTTGGTAAAAAACTGACCCAAAATGCAATGGGGTACCCCTTTACGTTTTTGGTGAAAAACTGACATAAAATGCAAAGGGGTACCCCTTTGAATTTCTGGTGAAAAAGTGACCCAAAATGCAAAGGGGTACCCCTTTGATTTTTTAACTGAAAAATATACAAAAAATACAAAGGGGTACCCCTATGAGTTTTTAGTGAAAAACTAACCCAAATTGCATAGGGGTGCCCCTATGAATTTTTGGTGAAAAACTGACCAAAAATGCAAAGGGGTACCCCATTGATTTATTGGCTGAAAAACTGACCCAAAATATAAAGGGGTACCCCTATGAGTTTTTGGTGAAAAACTGACCCAAAATGCAATGGGGGTACCCCCTTAGAATTTTTGGCTGAAAAAACTGACAAAAAATGCAAAGGGGTACCCCTTTGAGTTTTTGCTTGAAAAACTGAGTCAAAATGCTTGGCGGTACTCCTTTGTGTTTTTTGTGAAAAACTGACCCAAATGCAAAAGGGTACCCCTATGTGTTTTTGGCGAAAAAATGACCCAAAATGCAAAGAGGTACCCCTTTGAATTTTTGGTGAAAAACTGACCCAAAAATTCAAAGGGGTACCCCTTTGAGTTTTTGGCTTAAAAACTGGCCAAAAATTCTAAGGGGTACCCCATTGAGTTTTTTGTGAAAAACTGACCCAAAATGCAAAGGGGTACCCCTTTAAATTTTTGGCTGACAAAAATGACCCAAAATGCAAAAGGGTACCACTATGAGTTTTTGGTAAAAAACTGACCCAAAATGAAAAGGGGTACCCTTTAAAGTTTTTGGCTGAAAAACTGACCCAAAATGCGAAGGGATACCCTTATGAGTTTTTTGTGAAAACTGACCCAAAATGCAAAGGGGGTACCCCTTTACGTTTTTGGTGAAAAACTGACATAAAATGCAAAGAGGTACCTAATTGAATTTTTGGTGAAAAACTGATCTAAAATACATAGGGGTACCCCTATGAATTTTTGGCTGACAAAAATGACCCAAATGCAAAGGGGTACCCCTATGAGTTTTTGGTGAAAAATTGATCCAAAACCCAAAGGGGTACCCCTTTAAGTTTTTGGCTGAAAAACTGACCCAAAATGCGAAGGGATACGCTATGAGTTTTTGGTAAAAAACTGACCCAAAATGCAATGGGGTACCCCTTTACGTTTTTGGTGAAAAACTGACATAAAATGCAAAGGGGTACCCCTTTGAATTTCTGGTGAAAAAGTGACCCAAAATGCAAAGGGGTACCCCTTTGATTTTTTAACTGAAAAATATACAAAAAAATACAAAGGGGTACCCCTATGAGTTTTTAGTGAAAAACTAACCCAAATTGCATAGGGGTGCCCCTATGAATTTTTGGTGAAAAACTGACCAAAAATGCAAAGGGGTACCCCATTGATTTATTGGCTGAAAAACTGACCCAAAATATAAAGGGGTACCCCTATGAGTTTTTGGTGAAAAACTGACCCAAAATGCAATGGGGTACCCCTTAGAATTTTTGGCTGAAAAACTGACAAAAAATGCAAAGGGGTACCCCTTTGAGTTTTTGCTTGAAAAACTGAGTCAAAATGCTTGGCGGTACTCCTTTGTGTTTTTTGTGAAAAACTGACCCAAAATGCAAAAGGGTACCCCTATGTGTTTTTGGTGAAAAAATGACCCAAAATGCAAAGGGGTACGCCGTTGGGTTTTTGGCTGAAAAACTGACCCAAAATGCAAAGGGGTACCCCTATGAGTTTTTGGCTGAAAAACTGAGTCAAAATGCTTAGGTGTACTCATTTGTGTCTTTTTGTGAAAAACTGACCCAAAACGCAAAGGGGTACCCTTTGAATTTTAGGTGAAAAACTGACCCAAGATGCAAATGGGTACCCCTTTGAGTTTTTGGTGAAACACTGACCCAAAATGCAAAGGGGTACCCCTTTGAATTTTTGGCTGACAAAAATGACCCAAAATGCAAAGGGGTACCCCTATGAGTTTTTGGCTGAAAAATAGAGTTAAAATGCTTAGGGGTACTCCTTTGTGTTTTTTTTTGTGAAAAAATGACCCAAAATACAAAGCGGTACCACTTTGAATTTTTTGCTGAAAAACTGACCAAAAATGCAAAGGGGACCCCTTTGATTTTTTGGCTGAAAAATAGAGTTAAAATGCTTAAGGGTACTCCATTGTGTTTTTTTGTGAAAAAATGACCCAAAATGCAAAGAGGTACCCCTTTGAATTTTTGGTGAAGAACTGACCCAAAATTCAAAGGGGTACCCCTTTAAGTTTTTGGCTTAAAAACTGGCCAAAAATTCTAAGGGGTACCCCATTGAGTTTTTTATGAAAAACTGATCCAAATTGCAAAGGGGTACCCCTTTAAATTTTTGGCTGACAAAAATGACCCAAAATGCAAAAGGGTACCACTATGAGTTTTTGGTGAAAAACTGACCCAAAATGAAAAGGGGTACCCTTTAAAGTTTTTGGCTGAAAAACTGACCCAAAATGCGAAGGGATACCCCTATGAGTTTTTTGTGAAAAACTGACCCAAAATGCAAAGGGGTACCCCTTTACGTTTTTGGTGAAAAACTGACATAAAATGCAAAGGGGTACCTAATTGAATTTTTGGTGAAAAACTGATCTAAAATACAAAGGGGTACCCCTATGAATTTTTGGCCGACAAAAATGACCCAAATGCAAAGGGGTACCCCTATGAGTTTTTGGTGAAAAATTGATCCAAAACCCAAAGGGGTACCCCTTTAAGTTTTTGGCTGAAAAACTGACCCAAAATGCGAAGGGATACGCCTATGAGTTTTTGGTAAAAAACTGACCCAAAATGCAATGGGGTACCCCTTTACGTTTTTGGTGAAAAACTGACATAAAATGCAAAGGGGTACCCCTTTGAATTTTCTGGTGAAAAAGTGACCCAAAATGCAAAGGGGGTACCCCTTTGATTTTTTAACTGAAAAATATACAAAAAATACAAAGGGGTACCCCTATGAGTTTTTAGTGAAAAACTAACCCAAATTGCATAGGGGTGCCCCTATGAATTTTTGGTGAAAAACTGACCAAAAATGCAAAGGGGTACCCCATTGATTTATTGGCTGAAAAACTGACCCAAAATATAAAGGGGTACCCCTATGAGTTTTTGGAGAAAAACTGACCAAAAATGCAAAGGGGTACCCCTTTGAGTTTTTGCTTGAAAAACTGAGTCAAAATGCTTGGCGGTACTCCTTTGTGTTTTTTGTGAAAAACTGACCCAAAATGCAAAAGTGTACCCCTATGAGTTTTTGATGAAAAAATGACCCAAAATGCAAAGGGGTACGCCTTTGGGTTTTTGGCTGAAAAACTGTCCCAAAATGCAAAGGGGTACCCCTCTGAGTTTTAGGCTGAAAAACTGAGTCAAAATGCTTAGGGGTACTCCTTTGTGTTTTTTTAAGAAAAACTGACCCAAAATGCAAAGGGGTACCCCTTTGAATTTTTGGTGAAAAACAGACACAAGATGCAAATGGGTACCCCTTTGAGTTTTTGGTGAAAAACTGATCCAAAATGCAAAGGGGTACCCCTTTGAATTTTTGGCTGACAAAAATGACCCAAAATGCAAAGGGGTACCCCTATGAGTTTTTGGCTGAAAAACAGAGTTAAAATGCTTAGGGGTACTCCTTTTTGTTTTTTTTTGGTGAAAAAATGTCCCAAAATACAAAGTGGTACCCCTTTGAATTTTTTGCTGAAAAACTGACCAAAAATGCAAAGGGGTACCCCTTTGAGTTTTTGGCTTAAAAACTGACCCAAAATACAAAGGGGTACCCCATTGAGTTTTTTTGTGAAAAACTGACCCAAAATGCAAAAGGGTACCCCTTTGAATTTTTGGCTGACAAAAATGACCCAAAATGCAAAAGGGTACCACTATGAGTTTCTGGTAAAAAACTGACCCAAATTGAAAAGGGGTACCCTTTAAAGTTTTTGGCTGAAAAACTGACCCAAAATGCGAAGGGATACCCCTATGAGTTTTTTGTGAAAAACTGACCCAAAATGCAAAGGGGTACCCCTTTACGTTTTTGGTGAAAAACTGACATAAAATGCAAAGGGGTACCTAATTGAATTTTTGGTGAAAAACTGATCTAAAATTCAAAGGGGTACCCCTATGAATTTTTGGCTGACAAAAATGACCCAAATGCAAAGGGGTACCCCTATGAGTTTTTGGTGAAAAATTGATCCAAAACCCAAAGGGGTACCCCTTTAAGTTTTTGGCTGAAAACTGACCCAAAATGCGAAGGGATACGCCTATGAGTTTTTGGTAAAAAACTGACCCAAAATGCAAAGGGGTACCCCTTTACGTTTTTGGTGAAAAACTGACATAAAATGCAAAGGGGTACCCTTTGAATTTCTGGTGAAAAAGTGACCCAAAATGCAAAGGGGTACCCCTTTGATTTTTTAACTGAAAAATATACAAAAAATACAAAGGGGTACCCCTATGAGTTTTTAGTGAAAAACTAAACCAAATTGCATAGGGGTGCCCCTATGAATTTTTGGTGAAAAACTGACCAAAAGTGTAAAGGGGTACCCCAATTGATTTATTGGCTGAAAAACTGACCCAAAATATAAAGGGGTACCCCTATGAGTTTTTGGTGAAAAACTGACCCAAATGCAAAGGGGTACCCCTTAGAATTTTTGGCTGAAAAACTGACCAAAATGCAAAGGGGTACCCTTTGAGTTTTTGCTTGAAAAACTGAGTCAAAATGCTTGGCGGTACTCCTTTGTGTTTTTTGTGAAAAACTGACCCAAAATGCAAAAGGGTACCCCTATGAGTTTTTGGTGAAAAAATGACCCAAAATGCAAAGGGGTACGCCTTTGGGTTTTTGGCTGAAAAACTGACCCAAAATGCAAAGGGGTACCCCTCTGAGTTTTTGGCTGAAAAACTGAGCCAAAATGCTTAAGGGTACTCCTTTGTGTTTTTTTAAGAAAAACTGACCCAAAATGCAAAGGGGTACCCCTTTGAATTTTTTGTGAAAAACAGACACAAGATGCAAATGGGTACCCCTTTGAGTTTTTGGTGAAAAACTGATCCAAAATGCAAAAGGGTACCCCTTTGAATTTTGGCTGACAAAAATGACCCAAAATGCAAAGGGGTACCCCTATGAGTTTTTGGCTGAAAAATAGAGTTAAAATGCTTAGGGGGTACTCCTTTTTGTTTTTTTTTTTTGTGAAAAAATGTCACAAAATACAAAGGGGTACCCCTTTGAATTTTTTGCTGAAAACTGACCAAAAATGCAAAGGGGACCCCTTTGAGTTTTTGGCTTAAAAATAGAGTTAAAATGCTTAGGGGTACTCCTTTGTGTTTTTTTTGTGAAAAAATGACCCAAAATACAAAGCGGTACCCTTTGAGTTTTTGGCTTAAAAATAGAGTTAAAATGCTTAGGGGTACTCCTTTGTGTTTTTTTGTGAAAAATGACCCAAAATGCAAAGGGGTACCCCTTTGAATTTTTGGTGAAAAACTGACCCAAAATTCAAAGGGGTACCCCTTGAGTTTTTGGCTTAAAAACTGACCCCAAAATGCAAAGGGGTACCCCATTGAGTTTTTTTTGTGAAAAACTGACCCAAAATGCAAAGGGTACCCCTTTGAATTTTTGGCTGACAAAAATGACCCAAAATGCAAAAGGGTACCACTATGAGTTTCTGGTGAAAAACTGACCCAAATTGAAAAGGGGTATCCCTTTAAGTTTTTGGCTGAAAAACTGACCCAAAATGCGAAGGGATACCCTATGAGTTTTTGGTGAACAACTGACCCACAATGCAAAGGGGTACCCCTTTACGTTTTTGGTGAGAAACTGACATAAAATGCAATGCGGTACCTATTTGAATTTTTGGTGAAAAACTGATCTAAAATGCAAAGGGGTACCCTTTTGAATTTTGGCTGACAAAAATGAACCAAATTCAAAGGGGTACCCCTATGCGTTTTTGGTGAAAAATTGATCCAAAACGCGAAGGGGTACCCTTTTAAGTTTTTGGCTGAAAAACTGACACCCCCCCCAAATGCGAAGGATACGCCTATGAGTTTTTGGTAAAAAACTGACCCAAAATGCAATGGGGTACCCCTTTACGTTTTTGTTGAAAAACTGACATAAAATGCAAAGGGGTACCCCTTTGAATTTCTGGTGAAAAAGTGACCCAAAATGCAAAGGGGGTACCCCTTTGATTTTTTAACTGAAAAATATGCAAAAAATACAAAGGGGTACCCCTATGAGTTTTTGGTGAAAAACTAACCCAAATTGCATAGGGGTGCCCCTATGAATTTTTGGTGAAAAACTGACTAAAAATGCAAAGGGGTACCCCATTGATTTATTGGCTGAAAAACTGACCCAAAATATAAAGGGGTACCCCTATGAGTTTTTGGTGAAAAACTGACCCAAAATGCAAAGGGGTACCCCTTAGAATTTTTGGCTAAAAAACTGACCAAAAATGCAAAGGGGTACCCCTTTGAGTTTTTGCTTGAAAAACTGAGTCAAAATGCTTGGCGGTACTCCTTTGTGTTTTTTGTGAAAAACTGACCCAAAATGCAAAAGGGTACCCCTATGAGTTTTTGGTGAGAAAATGACCCAAAATGCAAAGGGGTACGCCTTTGCGTTTTTGGCTGAAAAACTGACCCAAAATGCAAAGGGGTACCCCTCTGAGTTTTTGGCTGAAAAACTGAGTCAAAATGCTTAGTGGTACTCCTTTGTGTTTTTTTATGAAAAACTGACCCAAAATGCAAAAGGGTACCCCTTTGAATTTTTGGCTGACAAAAATGACCCAAAATGCAAAAGGGTACCACTATGAGTTTCTGGTGAAAAACTGACCCAAATTGAAAAGGGGTATCCCTTTAAGTTTTTGGCTGAAAAACTGACCCAAAATGTGAAGGGATACCCCTATGAGTTTTTAGTGAACAACTGACCCAAAATGCAAAGGGGTACCCCTTTACGTTTTTGGTGAGAAACTGACATAAAATGCTAAGGGGTACCTATTTGAATTTTGGGTGAAAAACTGATCTAAAATGCAAAGGGGTACCCTTTGAATTTTTGGCTGACAAAAATGAACCAAATTCAAAGGGGTACCCCTATGCGTTTTTGGTGAAAAATTGATCCAAAAAGCGAAGGGGTACCCCTTTAAGTTTTTGGCTGAAAAACTGACCCCAAATGCGAAGGGATACGCCTATGAGTTTTTGGTAAAAAACTAACCCAAAATGCAATGGGGTACCCCTTTACGTTTTTGGCGAAAAACTGACATAAAATGCAAAGAGGTACCCCTTTGAATTTTTGGTGAAAAAGTGACCCAAAATGCAAAGGGATACCCCTTTGACTTTTTAACTGAAAAATATACCAAAAATTCAAAGGGGTACCCCCATGAGTTTTTAGTGAAAAACTAACCCAAATCGCAAAGGGGTGCCCCTATGAATTTTTGGTGAAAAACTGACCCGAAATGCAAAGGGGTACCCCTTTGAGTTTTTGGCTGAAAAACGGAGTTAAAATGCTTAGGGGTACTCCTTTGTGTTTTTTTGTAAAAAAATGACCCAAAATGCAAAGGGGTACCCCTTTGAATTTTTGGCTGACAAAAATGACCCAAAATGCAAAGGGGTACCCCTATGAGTTTTTGGCTGAAAAACAGAGTTAAAATGTTTAGGGGTACTCCTTTTTGTTTTTTTTTTTGTGAAAAAATGACCCAAAATACAAAGGGGTACCCCTTTGAATTTTTTGCTGAAAAACTGACCAAAAATGCAAAGGGAACCCCTTTACGTTTTTGGTGAGAAACTGACATAAAATGCAAAGGGGTACCTATTTGAATTTTGGGTGAAAAACTGATCTAAAATGCAAAGGGGTACCCTTTGAATTTTTGGCTGACAAAAATGAACCAAATTCAAAGGGGTACCCCTATGCGTTTTTGGTGAAAAATTGATCCAAAAAGCAAAGGGGTACCCCTTTAAGTTTTTGGCTGAAAAACTGACCCCAAATGCGAAGGGATACGCCTATGAGTTTTTGGTAAAAAACTAACCCAAAATGCAATGGGGTACCCCTTTACGTTTTTGGCGAAAAACTGACATAAAATGCAAAGAGGTACCCCTTTGAATTTTTGGTGAAAAAGTGACCCAATATGCAAAGGGATACCCCTTTGACTTTTTAACTGAAAAATATACCAAAAATTCAAAGGGGTACCCCCATGAGTTTTTAGTGAAAAACTAACCCAAATCGCAAAGGGGTGCCCCTATGAATTTTTGGTGAAAAACTGACCCGAAATGCAAAGGGGTACCCCTTTGAGTTTTTGGCTGAAAAACGGAGTTAAAATGCTTAGGGGTACTCCTTTGTGTTTTTTTGTAAAAAAATGACCCAAAATGCAAAGGGGTACCCCTTTGAATTTTTGGCTGACAAAAATGACCCAAAATGCAAAGGGGTACCCCTATGAGTTTTTGGCTGAAAAACAGAGTTAAAATGTTTAGGGGTACTCCTTTTTGTTTTTTTTTTGTGAAAAAATGACCCAAAATACAAAGGGGTACCCCTTTGAATTTTTTGCTGAAAAACTGACCAAAAATGCAAAGGGGACCCCTTTGAGTTTTTGGATTAAAAATAGAGTTAAAATGCTTAGGGGTACTCCTTTGTGTTTTTTTGTGAAAAAATGTCCCAAAATGCAAAGGGATACCCCTATGAGTTTTTGGTGAACAACTGATCCAAAATGCAAAGGGGTACCCCTTTACGTTTTTGGTGAAAACTGACATAAAATGCAAAGGGGTACCTATTCGAATTTTTTGTGAAAAACTGATCTAAAATGCAAAGGGGTACCCCTTTGAATTTTTGTCTGACAAAAATGACCCAAATACAAAGGGGTACCCCTATGAGTTTTTGGTGAAAAATTGATCCAAAATGCAAATGGGTACCCCTTTAAGTTTTTGGATGAAATACTGACCCAAAATGCGAAGGGATACCCCTATGAGTTTTTGGTAAAAAACTGACCCAAAATGCAATGGGGTACCCCTTTACTATTTTGGTGAAAAACTGACATAAAATACAAAGAGGTAACCCTTTGAATTTTTAGTGAAAAAGTGACCCAAAATTCAAAGGGGTACCCCTTTGACTTTTTAACTGAAAAATGTGCCAAAAATGCAAAAGGGTACCCCTATGAGTTTTTGGTGAAAAACTAACCCAAATTGCAAAGGGGTACCCCTATGAATTTTTTGTGAAAAACTGACCCAAAATGCAAAGGGGTACCTCATTGAGTTATTGGCTGAAAAACTGACCCAAAATATAAAGGGGTACCCCTATGAGTTTTTGGTGAAAAACTGACTAAAAATGCAAAGGGATACCCCTTTGAGTTTTTGCTTGAAAAACTGAGTCAAAATGGTTAGGGGTACTCCTTTGTGTTTTTTGTGAAAAAATGACCCAAAATGCAAAGGGGTACCCCTATGAGTTTTTGGTGAAAAACTGATCCAAAATGCCAAGGGGTATCCCTCTGAGTTTTTGGCTGAAAAACTGAGTCAAAATGCTTAGGGGTACTCCTTTGTGTTTTTTTGTGAAAAACTGACCCAAAATGCAAAGGGGTACCCATTTGTGTTTTTGGTGAAAAACTGACCCAAGATGCAAAGGGGTACCCCTTTGAGTGTTTGGTGAAAAACTGACCCAAAATGCAAAGGGGTACCCCTTTGAATTTTTAGCTTACAAAAATGATCCAAAATGCAAAGGGGTACCCCTATGAGTTTTTGGCTGAAAAATAGAGTTAAAATGCTTAGGGGTACTCCTTTGTGTTTTTTTGGGAAAAAATGACCCAAAATGCAAAGGGGTACCCCTTTGAATTTTTTGCTGAAAAACTGACCAAAAATGCAAAGGGGTACCCCTTTGAGTTTTTGGCTGAAAAATAGTGTTAAAATGCTTAGGGGTACTCCTTTGTGTTTTTTTTTGTGAAAAAATGACCCAAAATGTAAAGGGGTACCCCTTTGAATTTTTGGTGAAAAACTGACCCAAAATGCAAAGGGGTACCCCTTTGAGTTTTTGGCTGAAAAACTGACCCAAAATGCAAAGGGGTACCCCTTGGAGTTTTTTGTGAAAAACTGACCCAAAATGCAAAGGGGTACCCCTTTGAATTTTTGGCTGACAAAAATGACCCAAAATGCAAAAGGGTACCCCTATGAGTTTTTGGTGAAAAACTGACCCAAAACTTAAAGGGGTACCCCTTTAAGTTTTTGGCTGAAAAACTGACCCAAAATGCTAAGGGATACCCCTATGAGTTTTTGGTGAACAACTGACCCAAAATGCAACGGGGTACCCCTTTACATTTTTGGTGAAAAACTGACATAAAATACAAAGGGGTACCTATTTGAATTTTTTGTGAAAAATTGATCTAAAATGCAAAGGGGTACCCCTTTGAATTTTTGGCTGACAAAAATGACCCAAATGCAAAGGGGTACCCCGATGAGTTTTTGGTGAAAAATTGATCCAAAATGCAAAGGGGTACCCCTTTAAGTTTTTGGCTGAAAAACTGACCCAAAATGCGAAGGGATTTCCCTATGAGTTTTTGGTAAAAAACTGACCCAAAATGCAATGGGGTACCCCTTTACTATTTTGGTGAAAAACTGACATAAAATGTAAGGCCCCTAACATGACCCTAATTTAATTTTGGGGATAAATTAGCATGCTATTATGTTAATTGCATGAAAATAAAATATTAGAATATGGTTTAATAGTAATTGAGGATGTAATTGAAGTAAATAGGTATTAATTTGTAATTGTGGCATTTTGGTGGCCAATTGTGAATAAAAGCATTTAATTCAAGGTTAATTTGGAATATTGAATTAATTGATAGGTTGAATTAAGAAAAAGAGTTAGTGAAGGGGTCATATTATAGCATGCATAAAGGTTTGTGCCATTTGTTTGACATGCAATTTTTTAAGGGACTAAAGAGGGGATTGTTAAGTTGGTATAAAAGGCTTGAGTTAGTGGAATTTGGAGGTGTCAAGTGTTAGTGAGAAATCGGCAGTGAAGAGTGAAAAACCAGAAAAAAATAGATCTTTTTCTTCCTTTTGATTTCCAATGTTTTATCTCAAATGCATTGTGGATGATGTTTGTTGTTTAAGTAAGAGTAAAATGCAGTAAATTAAGGTAATCAAACTCTTAATTTAACCCTCCATCATCTTCATCTTCTTCTTCTTTTCAAGTTAACTTAGAACAATGTAATTGCTGGAAATTTAAATGATGACGGTGATAGTATTTGTGAAGGAGAGGAGGAAGGAAGAAGAAACAAAGGAAAAGGAATTGATAGAGGTTAAAGACTTTGGGTTTATCAGTTAAGGTATGGGAATTTAGGTTGTTCATAATGCATGTGAAATTGATTGCTGGAACTGGGTATGATTTACAGAATTCAAAGTTACGTTTTTTTCTGGATTTTATCGATGTGAGGTTGAAGAAGACTGCCTTGCCGAGTCGTGAAGTACAGCTTTTCTTCTCCACACGTGAAACTCTTCACGAGTCGTGAAGTATATACCTTTCTTCTCCACTCGTGAACTCCTTCACGAGTCGTGAGATTTGCCCTAATTGCTTCACTCGTGAAGCTCTTCACGGAGTTGAACACTCCTTCACGACTGAATGACCTGTCTGAGATGTTTTGCTCATAAGTTGAGCTATAGAACAGAAAATTGAGTGATTCTTTTTGCGTTGAAAAATAGACTTCCATACCTATATTTCATATGAAGAAACCTAAGTTTAAATCTATCTCTAAGTACATGTAATCTAGGGTTGAATCCAGACTTGTTTTCTAGACTGTTCAAGGTAACAGAAATTACAATATTGTGCAGATTGTTGCTATACTTGATAATATGATTTTAAATTGATTGAGACAGATAGTTGCTTATGTGATAGTAAAGTTAATTGAATAAGGCATGTAATATGACTATCAATGAAGGATTTATATGAATACAGATGCATTCAATTGTGTATATGAATAAAGACTAGTGATGAAATATCTAACCTATACATGTGATTAGTCTTGTGCATGATGGTCATATGCCAAATTGATATATATACACATGTAAATCCTATGACATGAAAGTGCACATATTGACATGTACCTATGCTATAAAATAGGAACTATAATAGTATGACTTTGGCATGTGTATATGCCCATATGGAAACATGTGGATATGCTGTATAGCACATGACTTGAATGATGTTATAGATATATATATATGTGTTGGAAACATGCTCATAAGAATAAATCAACTATATGCGAATGTACCCACAGGTATGTACATTTATGATTATGTATATGAGTATATGAGCATGTAATTGCCCTATGAGATAGAAGATGAATTAGCATGACTATGAACATGTGAAATGCTTAATGAGAACATGACCAAGTATATGATATGATGATTATATGTCATGCCTATATGTTATGATGCAAATTATATAGTCATACAGATTTGAAAAAGCCAAATGTATAACTTGGCATGTGAAATGTGCATATATCTGATTATGCACCATAGAATTCATAGTTATGTAAGACTACGTATATGTGCACAACAATATACTATGAATACAGTATTGATATGTGAATTGAACACGAATATAGTTCTGCCTGCGATAGAGTTTTAGATGTGGATAGATAGGCGCTTATAGGGAAATTGCAGCTGCCATAGTTGGCCCGATTGGGTCCATAGTATATATGATCCCGTTTGGATCATGATCAGCCCCGTTTGGGTTGAAAGGCTACCCCGTTTGGGTATGCTTGACCGGTCCATAGTATAGTTTGGCCCCGTTTGGGTCTATAGATTTGATATCTTCGGATATCCTTCTTTGATATCGATGTGTATCCATAGTTCCCGTTATCCACCGATAAAGCTAAGGCAGGCTAAACGTTATTCATAGTAATGATAAAGAAATTAAACAGTTAAAGTGATTTGACTAAAGATTGATATTGTGGATCATAATGTTGTTTTACCACAGGAATTATGTTTTATTTGAATATGTTTACATGGAAATTGTTGTCTATAAGAATTATGAATATGAGCATAATTGTTACTCTTTTGGGTACAATGATTAGGAACATGGAAGAATATGTTATGCTTTAAAGTATTTGGTATTAAAGACATGATATGTTGCATATGTTATTAATTGTATACATTGTATATGTATGTTTGATGACCTGTGTGTGTGGTCATCCATCTGTAGATATTTCCCACTAAGCTTTATAGCTTAGCACGAGTTATTTTATCCGTGTAGGTTCAAATAGCAAGACTTTTGTTGAGGGACGTTCTTTGCATCAAGAAGGGCCAACCATCGACTTATAACCTTGATGTAGGATATTTTGTAATACAATTATCATATGTTTTGTATATAGGCCAGTTATCTTATGATATGTATAAAACCTATGCGGAATATTGTAACTCACTGGTAGTAAAGCTAAGGCAGAATATGTGTGCATGTGATATACATAAAGTAATATTCATATAGTATAGTATGCATGATACTAGGTATGAAAAGGGAAAACATGAATAGACTTGTAGCACGAATATAAGCGTATGAAATCATATGGCATGATTAATGGCTAAATGATGATTAAATGAACATGTAGTATAAGCATGATTAATAGTATTCATGATACATGTTTAATGGGGTATTTGCATAGGGGGTGTTACAATTTGTGGTATCAGAGCCCTAGGTTTAGCCTTTTCTGGGTAAAAATGAACCTAGGATTCTATAGTATGATATAGTGTTTTGTTGGCCTGATGCAGAAGTCCCTGTTTTTCTTATAGATTAAATATGGAGAGCTCTAGAGATGCATTTGAGGAATCGGCTGAAAGTAACAGGCCGATTAGAACTAATCCTTCCAATATTGGACCTTCATCCTTCAATCCAAATGAGGTCCCAACAGCCGTTCCTACAGAAGCATTGTTAAAAATATCACAGGATATGGCTCAAGTTCTTCAAAGAATGACAGCACCCAAAGCTCCAATTTCTAAAATTAGAAAGCATGGTGCTGAAGAATTTTTAGGCACTAATATGGAACAGTCTGAAGAAGCTGAATTTTGGCTGGAAAGGCTAGAGAGAATTTTTTATGAAATCGATTGTCCAGTGAGTAATAAAGCATCTTGTGCCGTGTCTCTGTCACAGGGTGCAACTTATGACTGGTGGAAGTTGGTATTGAAGCAACCTCAGTTACCAGATCCCCTTACATGGGAATTTTTCACTGCTGAATTCAAGAAAAAGTATGTTACTGAGGAGTATAAGCAAGAGAAGTTAAAGCAATTCCTCCACTTGAAACAGAGAGTTATGTCTGTGGCTGAGTATGAGAAAGAATTCAGTCACCTGTGCAAATATGCTCCTGATGAGATGTTAACTGATGCTTTTAAATGTAGACAGTTTGAAGATGGATTGAATGATCGTATCCGAGAAAAGTTGATTGGGTTTACATCTTTGCAAGTGGTTAACTTCACTCAACTGGTTACAGCAGCCTTGCGAGTTGAAAAGAATGAAATGGCAAAAAGGGAGAGAGAACAGAGAATAGGTGGGTCCAAGGGTGGATCTTTCGTAGGAAAGAGAGCTAAAGGAGCACAAGGAAATCAGCCAGCTGAGTCTGGCTATAGTTCTGTAAAAAGGGACAGGAGACAAGAATCTTCTGCAATGTCTAAACAGGGAAAACAAGCTTCAAGGAATCAGAGTGGGGGGCAACCTCCAGTGTGTCCCCATTGTTCTAGGAAACATTGGGGTAGTTGTAGGAAATTGTCTGGGGCATGTTTCAAATGTGGTGGTACCGATCACTTCATGGCTAGTTGTCCATCGAAGAGGGAACAGGATGTGGGACAACAGGGCAGTAGAGAAACTTTTAAAGCACCATCTTCAGGTAGAAGCAGGGGAAGAGGACGTGGGGGATCGAGTTATCAGGGATCCCAATCCAGGAATATTTCTGAATCAGTTGTCAGGCCCACAGCTCCAGTTGTTCCTATTCGGGCTTATGCAATGAAAGCTAGAGAGGATCAGAGTGCTCCAGAAGTCATAGCTGGTACATTCTCTCTTTTTGATTCTGATATGCATGCACTTATTGATCCTGGTTCCACTCATTCTTATTTTTGCCCTGGGGATATGGGTAGAAATGAGTCTACTGTTCATGAACTAGAATATGATATTTATGTAACCAACCCTTTGGGTCACAGTGTTGTTGTTAATAGAGTGCATAAACAGTGTCCTATTGTAATTCAAGGGAAAGAATTCCTTGCTGATCTTATTGAGTTACCATTCCGGGAGTTTGATATTATACTTGGTATGGATTGGCTGTCTAGACATTATGCAGTGATTGATTATGAAGCTAAAACTGTAACTCTCATTGGTACTGATGGTGAAAAAACTTTAGTACAGGGCATTCAATCTAAACCGACCCAAAATCCGAAGGGATACCCCTATGAGTTTTTTGTGAAAAACTGACCCAAATCCAAAGGGGTACCCCTTTACGTTTTTGGTGAAAAACTGACCAAAAATGTAAAGGGGTACCCCTTTGACTTTTTAACTGAAAAACATACCAAAAATGCAAAGGGGTACCCCTATAAGTTTTTGGTGAAAAACTAACCCAAATTGTAAAAGAGTACCCCTATGAGTTTTTGGTGAAAAACTGACCCAAAATACAATGGGGTACCCCTTTGAGTTATTGGCTGAAAAACTGACCCAAAATATAAAGGGGTACCCCTATGAGTTTTTGGTGAAAAACTGACCCAGAATGCAAAGTGGTACGCCATAGAGTTTTTGGCTGAAAAACTAACAAAAAATGCAAAGGGGTACCCCTTTGAGTTTTTGGTTGAAAAAATGAGTCAAAATGCTTGGGGGTACTCCTTTGTGTTTTTTGTGAGAAACTGACCCAAAATGCAAGCGGGTACCTTTATGAGTTTTTGGTGAAAAACTGACCAAAAATGCAAAGGGGTACCCCTTTGAATTTTTGGCTGAAAAATTAACCAAAAATGCAAAGGGGTACCCCTTTGAGTTTTTGGCTGAAAAACAGAGTTAAAATGCTTAGGGGTACACCTTTGTGTTTTTTTGTGAAAAAATAACCCAAAATGCAAAGGGGTACCCCTTTGAATTTTTGGTGAAAAACTGACCCACCCTTTGAGTTTTTGGCTGAAAAATAGACCCAAAATGCAAAGGGGTAACCCTTTGAGTTTTTGGTGAAAAACTGACTCAAAATGCAAAGGGGTACCCCTTTGAATTTTTGGCTGACAAAAATGACCCAAAATGCAAAGGGGTACCACTATGAGTTTTTGGTGAAAACTGACCCAAAATAAAAAGGGGTACCCCTTTAAGTTTTTGGCTGAAAAACTGACCCAAAATGCAAAGGGATACCCCTGTGAGTTTTTGGTGAAAAACTGACCCAAAATGCAAACGGGTACCCCTTTACATTTTTGGTGAAAAACTGACATAAAATGCAAACGGGTACCTATTTGAATTTTTGGTGAAAAACTGACCCAAAATGCAAAGGGGGTACCCCTTTGACTTTTTAACTGAAAAATATACCAAAAATGCAAAGGGGTACCCCTATGAGTTTTTGGTGAAAAACTAGCCCAAATTGCAAAGGGGTACCCCTATGAGTTTTTGGTGAAAAACTGACCCAAAATACAAAGGGGTACCCCTTTGAGTTATTAGCTGAAAAACTGACCCAAAATATATAGGAGTACCCCTATGAGTTTTTGGTGACAAACTGACCCAAAATGCAAAGGGGTACTGTAGCACCCTTATCCTATAATCTGTACATATCACTTTATTCATCTCACTACACATGAGTTTCTGTGTAACATAAACATATAATCAAACTTAATATATAAGAGTGCTACACTTCTAAAAGAAACTATTCAATGAACGATAAAGTCTCTTTTACACATTACAACAACTGTTTAACACATTTTTTTTTTACATACAATATCTCTAATACCCCAAAATCTTTACTATATACAAAGAGCCCAAATACAAGTCTATAATTGTCTCTCTTGTTGACTTGAGTTGGCCATCCAGCTGCAGATTTGACCCCAACAACCTACACGGATGAAACACCCGTGCTAAGCTACAAAGCTTAGTGGGGAACTAAAAATATGACAAATGACCACTCACAGTGATCGTCAACAAGCACACACCATGTCTCAAATACAACAATGATTTATCACAATGAATAAAATTTAACATTCATATCAACTTATGAAATTCATAAAAATTCAATGGTAACATTTACATTTATGCTACATTTACCATGTATAATAATGTAAGCCTCAATGTCCTATCACTTTAAATTCAACTAATAATCATGTGAATAACCTTTGAATTAATACTAAACCATACTAGCATAATTATCCATTATCTTTTTATATATACTCGTATGTATATGATATAAACCCATTAGAATTAAAATGGCAAAACAACACTTCCAAATGCGATGAGATCTTTATAATATTATAAGGTTACTTTATATAGCATAAGTTACAAAAACAAGCCTATCAATTAAACATAACAATTATACAACATTGCCAGATTATTCTTATATACCCAGGTTATAGGTTTTAGTTATGTATACATCACACCGTAAATGACAAACACAATTTCATTAAATGTGTACATATAAACAATGTGAACATATAAATATATTCATAAGAAAACTATTTCAAAAACACTGGTTGTTACCGACTAACTCTTATAATCTTTAATATGAAATATGCTTATGCAATTATAAAATTGTTGCATCCATTAAATATTATAATACTCTTTAACCTAATAAAAAATCCTTCATATATCATGAATTGACATACATCTAGAAAAAGACTTATGATCACAAAAGACCCACATATGTATACCATCAATTTATCCAAGGTAACTTTGGTGTATAGCCTGCACTATTCTAAAGAGGTGGATAACGGGTTATACGGTGGTACCTGAAGGTACTAGGTCACCCGAAGGCACCAAAGAAGTAATAGGTCACCCGAAGGCACCAAAGAGATACCCGGAGGTATTAATCGATGATCCCTTGTAGGGATAAAACTGTATGATAAATCGGTGGACCCAAATGGGGTCAAACAAATAACATGGACCCAAATGGGGTCAATCAAATAACATGGACCCAAACGGGGTCAATCAAATAACATGGACCAGTCAAGCGGACCCAAACGGGGTCTGCTACATCCCACACGAGGGTTGTTTAAATCAGGGTCACTATACTTTTAAATTCAAATGGACCTAAAGAGGTCAAAATGTTCAAAAGCAGCTGCAAGTTACCCTTATAGGCATGCCTATCTATCCACTTCCTAGACTCAAAGCAGGCAGAACAATCTCTTTAATTTATCTTTTCTTTATTCGTTCATATTCTTATATGCACATGTATACTCTGGTATAACTATAATCAATGTATTCATATACACAATCATGTGTAACTTTTCTACATGTCAAGATTATACTTATATAATACCATTATATGCTTTAATAAGATTTCTATAATTGAGTCTATAGCATTGTAGATTTGTTTTTTCGCATGCCAACATGTGATAACACATATGCTTAATTATGTCATTTCAATTAAGCAAAGACATAGTTATACATTTCACTTTAAAAATATTATTTGAATCATTAATCTAAAATAGTTTTCAAGCTTTGAACCCAACCATGTAAGATCATACATATGCATATATGTTTACATGCACACATATATTCTACTAATCACATTACTTCTTCATACAAGCAAAGTTAACATTTAAAACTATATGTACTATAGTAATTTTGAAGAAATCCATAGGAATTATGTAGAATCATCTAGACTTATATATATATATATATATATCATCCAATTAAAGGCCTGTCATACAACTAGATTTAGTAGCCTTAGGTTCATCGGTATGTATACAACTAGGTACCATCATCTTTACACATAAATACATATAACATGACATGTTTTCGTTTTCTTAGTTCATAAACCCCAGCACCAAATGAACATTCAGGGATAGCATTTTTAATATTAACTATCATTCATGTATTTATATTCACATTTGAACTCTATTGCAGGCAACACTATATTCATGTTCATTTCATACTTCAAAGCTGTACTTATAGTATACCATTTGCACATGTATATAATCTCACCTATTAAGTGACATTTAATCATTTTCTATCTCATAGGACAATTACATGCTCATGCACTCATAAATATAATCATAGATTGTACATACCTGTAGTACATTCGCATCTAATAAGCTTGTTCTGATAAGCATGATTATCAATATATATACCTCAATCACTCATCAATCATATGCTATTAATATGTTTCCATATGGCACATACATTTAACTTTCATCATGAACTTATACTTAAACATATGATCTTTAGACAACACATCATATCACAATCATATTATCATACACATATATGATTAACAATAATTTCATAATTATTCATGGTGCTATAAATTAACTATTAATGTACAATTTCCATGATGCATATCTATACATTCATAGACAATTTTCAATGTAAATGATACAAATCATGCAAATCCATATATATATCCTTTGATACAAATCTATATACACATGAGTTTATAGCTCTCGAATACTTGCATTCAAGGCCTATTTTGTTCAGTCATATGTGCAACACATAGGGGTAGCATAATATACTGATAAAGGGGAATAAAAAGCATAGTTATGGGCCAAAATCATGATGTCGCGCTCGCGGCAAGTGTCGCGCTCGCGACAGTATGCTTGGCCATACAAGTTTTTCACCCTGTTTCCAAAATCCTGCAAACTGCTTAATAACTTAATCTTGTACTTCATTTTTGACATAGTAAATGGCCTTTTTAGAAAACTTTTTCTTGTACAAAGTTGTAGATATACTTTTATAGTTTCTATAACATCAAAAATATTTGCAATATCCTTTCTAGAACTCGAGATATCTTGAAATTACTAAAGACTGTTCATGAGCACAAGACTGCACACTTATCCGATTTTCAAGTTAGGTTATGACCCATTGAGAGACATAATTTGAGTGTGATTTCTTCTTATGAAATATTTTTCTATACGTCTAATTTAACGGAATCATCTAATTATCTATTCTCAAACTCAAAATATCACCAAATGAATACAGCTAGGTCCAGTGAACCCAAACCCAGAATTTTCAAACTCACATGCATGTTCTTTTAAACATCAAAGATTGATGTTTTATTTCAAGTTACTCATCAAATATACTTTCATACATTGTATTTTAACATTTATATATTAACATCACTTTAAAATAAACTCAAATCAAGCTTTTAACAATTTTATTCATCCTAACTATATCAATTAACACATGCAAGAGGTAAATCTCTACATCTCCTCTTTTAACTATAACACTATATCAAAATACATCCATATCATATTGTAATCACATATTTCTCTCAAATAAAAATACATGCTTAAAAATTAAGCTCCCAAACCTGGACATGTAATTCAAATCTTCTTTAAATTTTCCTTTCACTCTTAGTCCTTTGCAAGCCCTCTTTCCTTGTCTCTTCTACCTTCTTTTTATCCTTTGCATCAATTCATTCATTCAACAACAATCTTCCATCATTTATCTTAATCCATCATCAATCAAAATAAGAAGGAGATGAAGATGAAGAGATAAACTATCAAGTTAAAATATTTACCTTATAGTTTTATACTAATGATCTAGATTGAACAACATGCAATTATTTCCTCTTCAAGAAGACCTTGAGAAATCATCTATGGCTTTAAGAAATGAGAAGGAGAAAGGAAATTTCTGTAACTCTCTCTAGAATTTCGTCCACCACCATCTCTTATTAAGTTTCTCTTTCATTCCACTAGCAAAAAGACCATTTATAATAGTTAGGAAAATTCCCTTTTTGGTCCCTCAACAAGTTGCATGTCCTTTAATTGACCCACACCTTTTTGCATGTTATAAAGTGATCCCTCCATTTCTTGCATGTTATAAATTAACCTATTCATTTATTCTTTCTCTAAAATTAACCTCTTAATTATTTATTTATTCACATTTGCCCCTAAAGATGCTGTAATTATAAATTTACCCAAAATTAATACTTTTTACTTCAATTACACCCTTGAATGTTATTAAACCAACAATAGTAATTTAATTATGATCTTATAAAATTCATACCTTACAATTTACACATTTATCACATAATTATTGATAACTTAATAACCTTTTTGCCCTAATCAATATCTTAACTCTTCATAATTCAACCAATAATACTCAATTAGACTTTAATAACATGTAATTGCCCTTGAGTTCTACTAGGGCCTATTTTGGGTCCTTACAATTCTCTCCTCCTTAAGGTTTTTCGTCCTCGAAATTCATACTTGTGTCCTTTGCTCAAAAGTACCACTATCAATTCTTAGACTTTTATGTTTAGCACTATAAACTTCCATTCCATACTATTTCTGCCATCTTTCCTTGATGCTCACTTTGACTTAATTTGCTTCTTTTATAACTCAATCTCTATAAGGAGCGATATTATCATAAAATTGCACCAGTATTATACTTAACATATATCCTGTCAGTTTTCTTTATCAGTTGGGGCTTGTACATGTAATATGATGCTTGATGCTATATTATGCGTGAATAATGCTTTCGTGTATGCAATAAGATGCAAATGCATTTTCTCATGTTCTGTATATGTTTTAGCCCCATCCCATGTATAATGCTTCATCAATTGCCCGTACTCGATAAGGAAATACTAACAGGTATATAGAGTATCATAATTACACCTCAACTTGATATCTCAAAACCTTCACTATAGATACTTTTATCAACTAAGCAAAACTCCATCTCATGTATTATAATTAAATAATCACTACTTATCCCTCTAACATCCTTATTTCATAATCCTATATACCTTTCATATGTGTATATTTTGTACTATTCACTTCGGGATTAAGATCCCAAGAAAAATACTATCATACATGTAGTCTACTTTTGAATCTTCATTCATATACATTTATCCTCATATACAATTATTCATGTATCTTCTTTATCAGATTCTATCGAATCATCTCACTTTAATGTAACCATAGCAAAACAAGAATATCTGCATTGGGCCAACACAAAAACTTCCTATGACAACAACTGTAAACACTTATAGCCTAGGAATGGCTAAACCTTTGCTCTGATACCACTAATTGTAGCACCCTTATCCTATAATCTGTACATATCACTTTATTCATCTCACTACACATGAGTTTCTGTGTAACATAAACATATAATCAAACTTAATATATAAGAGTGCTACACTTCTAAAAGAAACTATTCAATGAACGATAAAGTCTCTTTTACACATTACAACAACTGTTTAACACATTTTTTTTACATACAATATCTCTAATACCACAAAATCTTTACTATATACAAAGAGCCCAAATACAAGTCTATAATTGTCTCACTTGTTGACTTGAGTTGGCCATCCTGCTGCAGATTTCACCCCAACAACCTACACGGATGAAACACCCGTGCTAAGCTACAAAGCTTAGTGGGGAACTAAAAATATGACAAATGACCACTCACAGTGATCGTCAACAAGCACACACCATGTCTCAAATACAACAATGATTTATCACAATGAATAAAATTTAACATTCATATCAACTTATGAAATTCATAAAAATTCAATGGTAACATTTACATTTATGCTACATTTACCATGTATAATAATGTAAGCCTCAATGTCCTATGACTTTAAATTCAACTAATAATCATGTGAATAACCTTTGAATTAATACTAAACCATACTAGCATAATTATCCATTATCTTTTTATCTATACTCGTATGTATATGATATAAACCCATTAGAATTAAAATGGCAAAACAACACTTCCAAATGCCATGAGATCTTTATAATATTATAAGGTTACTTTATATAGCATAAGTTACAAAAACAATCCTATCAATTAAACATAACAATTATACAACATTGCCAGATTATTCTTATATACCCAGGTTATAGGTTTTAGTTATGCATACATCACACCGTAAATGACAAACACAATTTCATTAAATGTGTACATATAAACAATGTGAACATATAAATATATTCATAAGAAAACTATTTAAAAAACACTGGTTGTTACCGACTAACTCTTATAATCTTTAATATGAAATATGCTTATGCAATTATAAAATTGTTGCATCCATTAAATATTATAATACTCTTTAACCTAATAAAAAATCCTTCATATATCATGAATTGACATACATCTATAAAAAGACTTATGATCACAAAAGACCCATATATGTATACCATCAATTTATCAAAGGTAACTTTGGTGTACAGCCTGCACTATTCTAAAGAGGTGGATAACGGGTTATACAGTGGTACCTGAAGGTACTAGGTCACCTGAAGGCACCAAAGAAATAATAGGTCACCCGAAGGCACCAAAGAGATACCCGGAGGTATTAATCGATGATCCCTTGTAGGGATAAAACTGTATGATAAATCGGTGGACCCAAATGGGGTCAAACAAATAACATGGACCCAAATGGGGTCAATCAAATAACATGGACCCAAACGGGGTCAATCAAATAACATGGACCCAAACGGGGTCAATCAAATAACATGGACCGGTCAAGCGGACCCAAACGAGGTCGGCTACAACCCACACGAGGGTTGTTTAAATTAACTTTAACTTTTAAACCCAAACAGGGTCACTATACTTTTAAATTCAAATGGACCTAAAGAGGTCAAAATGTTCAAAAGCAGCTGCAAGTTACCCTTATAGGCATGCCTATCTATCCACTTCATAGACTCAAAGCAGGCAGAACAATCTCTTTGATTTATCTTTTCTTTATTCGTTCATATTCTTATATGCACATGTATACTCTGGTATAACTGTAATCAATGTATTCATATACACAATCATGTGTAACTTTTCTGCATGTCAAGATTATACTTATATAATACCATTATATGCTTTAATAAGATTTCTATAATTGAGTCTATAGCACTGTAGATTTGTATTTTTGCATGGCAAGGGGTACCCCTTTGCATTTTGGGTCAGTTTTTCACCAAAAACTCATAGGGGTATCCCTTTGCATTTTGGGTCAGTTTTTCATCAAAAACTCATAGGCGTACCCCTTTGCATTTTGGGTCAGTTTTTCAGCAAAAACACAAAGGGGTACACCTTTGCATTTTGGGTCAGTTTTGCACAAAAAACACAAAGGCGTACCGCCAAGCATTTTGACTCTATTTTTCAGCCAAAAAATTAGAGGGGTACCCCTTTGCATTTTGGGTCAATTTTTCACAAAAAACACAACGGAGAAACCCTAAGTATTTTGACTCAGTTTTTCAACCAAAAACTCAAAGGGGTTCACCTTTGCATTTTGGGTCAGTTTTTCACAAGAAACTCGTAGGGGTGCCCCTTTGCATTTTGGGTCAGTTTTTCATTAAAAACTCGAAGACGTACCCCTTTGTATTTTGGATCAGTTTTTCACAAAAAACGTAAAGGCGTACCCCTTTGCATTTTGACTCAGTTTTTCAGCCAAAAAATCAAAGGGGTACCCCTTTGCAATTTAGGTCATTTTTTCACAAAAAACACAAAGGAGTACCCTTAACCATTTTGACTCAGTTTTTAAGCCAAAAACTCAAAGGGGTACCCCTTTGCATTTTGACTCAGTTTTTCATTCAAAAACTCAAGGGGGTACCCCTTTGCATTTGTGGTCAGTTTTACACAAAAAATACAAAGGCGTACCCCTAAGCATTTTGACTCAGTTTTTCAACCAAAAACCTAAAGGGGTACCCCTTTGCATTTTGGGTCAATTTTTCACAAAAGACACAACGAAGAAACCCTAGGCATTTTGACTTAGTTTTTCAGACAAAAACTCAAAGGGGTACCCCTTTGCATTTTGGGTCAGTTTTTCACAAAAAAACTCATAAGGGCACCCCTTTGCATTTTGGGTCAGTTTTTCATTAAAAACTCGAAACGTACCCCTTTGCATTTTGACTCAGTTTTTCATCCAAAAACTTAAGGGGGTACCCCTTCGCATTTTGTGTCAGTTTTTCACCAAAAACTCATAGGGGTACCCCTTTGAATTTTTGATCAGTTTCTAACAAAAAACTCAAAGGGATATCCCTTTGCATTTTTGGTCAGTTTTTGAGCAAAAACTCAAAGGGTTACCCCTTTACATTTTGGGTCAGTTTTTAACAAAAAACACAAAGGCGTACCGCTAAGCATTTTGAATCAGTGTTTCGGCCAATAACTTAAAGGGGTACCCCTTTGCATTTTGGTACAATTTTTCACCTAAAACACAACGGAGAAACCATAATCATTTTGACCCAGTTTTTTAGCCAAAAATTCAAAGGGATACCTCTTTACATTTTGGGTAAGTTTTTGACAAAAAACACCAAGGCGTACCGCTAAACATTTTGACTCATTTTTTCAACCAAAATCTCAAAGGGGTACCCCTTTACATTTTGGGTCAGTTGTTCACAAAACACACAAATGAGTACCCCTAACCATTTTGACTCAGTATTTAAGCCAAAAACTCAAAGGTGTACCCCTTTGCATTTTGACTCAGTTTTTCAACCAAAAGCTCTAAGGGGTACCCCATTGCATTTTGGGTCAAGTTTTCTCTAAAAACTCTTAGGGGTACCCCTTTGCATTTTGGGTTACTTTTTCACAAAAAACTCAAGGTGGTTCCCCTTTGCATTTTGGGTCAGTTTTTCACAAAAAACAAAAAGGAGTACCGCTAACCATTTTGACTCAGTTTTTAAGCCAAAAACTCAAAGGGGTACCCCTTTGCTTTTTGACTCAGTTTTTCATCCAAAAACTCAAGGGTGTACCCCTTTGCATTTTGTGTCATTTTTTCACACAAAACTCATAGGGGTACCCCTTTGCATTTTGGGTCAGTTTTTCACAAAAAACACAAAGGCATACCCCTAAGTATTTTGACTCAGTTTTTCAGCGAAAATCACAAAAGGGTACCCCTTTGCATTTTTGATCAGTTTTTCACAAAAAACACAAAGGAGTACCCCAAGCATTTTGACTCAATTTTTAAGCCAAAAACTAAAAGGGGTACCCCTTTGCATTTTGACTCAGTTTTTCATCCAAAAACTCAAAGGGGTACCCCTTTGCATTTTGGATCAGTTTTTCACAAAAAAATACATAGAAGTTCCCCAAGCAATATGACTCAATTTTTAATCCAAAAACTCAAAGCGGTACCCCTTTGCATTTTGACTCAGTTTTTCATCCAAAAACTCAAGGGGGTACCCCTTTGCATTTTGTGTCAGTTTTTCACCAAAAACTCATAAAGGTACCCCTTTGCATTTTGGGTCAGTTTTTCATCAAAAACTTATAGGAGCACCCCTTTGCATTTTGGGTTAGTTTTTCATTAAAAACTCGAAGACGTACCCCTTTGCATTTTGGATCAGTTTTTCACAAAAAACGTAAAGGCGTACCCCTTTGCATTTTGACTCAGTTTTTCAGCAAAAAAATCAAAGGGGTACCCCTTTGCAATTTAGGTCATTTTTTCACAAAAAACACAAAAGAGTACCCCTAACCATTTTGACTCAGTTTTTAAGCCATAAACTCAAAGGGGTACCCCTTTGCATTTTGACTCGGTTTTTCATTCAAAAACTCAAGGGGGTACCCCTTTGCATTTTTGGTCAGTTTTATACAAAAAATACAAAGGCGTACCCCTAAGCATTTTGACTCAGTTTTTCAACCAAAAACCTAAAGGGATACCCCTTTGTATTTTATGTCAATTTTTCACAAAAGACACAACGAAGAAACCCTAGGCATTTTGACTTAGTTTTTCAGACAAAAACTCAAAGGGGTACCCCTTTGCATTTTGGGTCAGTTTTTCATTACAAACTCGAAGACGTACCCCTTTGCATTTTGACTCAGTTTTTCATCCAAAAACTCAAGGGGGTACCCCTTTGCATTTTGTGTCAGTTTTTCACCAAAAACTCATAGGGGTACCCCTTTGAATTTTGGATCAGATTCTAACAAAAAACTCAAAGGGATATCCCTTTGCATTTTTGGTCAGTTTTTCAGCAAAAACTCAAAGGGGTACCCCATTACATTTTGGGTCAGTTTTTTACAAAAAACACAAAGGCGTACCGCTAAGTATTTTGAATCAGTTTTTCGGCCAATAACTTAAAGGGGTACCCCTTTGCATTTTGGTACAATTTTTCACCAAAAACACAACGGAGAAACCATAATCATTTTGACCCAGTTTTTCAGCCAAAAATTCAAAGGGATACCCCTTTACATTTTGGGTAAGTTTTTGACAAAAAACACCAAGGCGTACCGCTAAACATTTTGACTCAATTTTTCAACCAAAATCTCAAAGGGGTACCCCTTTGCATTTTGGGTCAGTTTTTCACAAAAAACACAAATGAGTACCCCTAACCATTTTGACTCAGAATTTAAGCCAAAAACTCAAAGGTGTACCCCTTTGCATTTTGACTCAGTTTTTTAACCAAAAGCTCTAAGGCATAGCCCATTGCATTTTGGGTAAGTTTTTCTCTAAAAACTTATAGGGGTACCCCTTTGCATTTTGGATTAATTTTTCCCCAAAAACTCAAGGCGGTTCCCCTTTGTATTTTGGGTCAGTTTTTCACAAAAAACACAAAGGAGTACCCCTAACCATTTTGACTTAGTTTTTAAGCCAAAAACTCAAAGGGGTACCCCTTTGCATTTTGACTCAGTTTTTCATCCAAAAACTCAAGGGTGTACCCCTTTGCATTTTGTGTCAGTTTTTCACACAAAACTCATAGGGGTACCCCATTGTATTTTCGGTCAGTTTCTAACCAAAAATTCAAAGGAGTACCCCTTTGCATTTTGGGTCAGTTTTTCACAAAAAACACAAAGGCATACTGCTAAGCATTTTGACTCTGTTTTTCAGCCAAAAAATTAGAGGGGTACCCCTTTGCATTTTGGGTCAATTTTTTACACAAAAGCACAATGGAAAAACCCTAAGCATTTTGACTCATTTTTTCAGCCAAAAACTCAAAGGGGTTCTCCTTTGCATTTTGGGTCAGTTTTTCACCAAAAGCTCATAGGGGCACCCCTTTGCATTTTGGGTCAGTTTTTCATTAAAAACTCGAAGACGTACCCCTTTGCATTTTGGATCAGTTTTTCACAAAAACTCAAAGGGGTACCCCTTTGCAATTTGGGTCATTTTTTCACAAAAAACACAAAGGAGTACCCCTAACCATTTTGACTCGTTTTTAAGCCATAAACTCAAAGGGGTACCCCTTTGTATTTTGACTCAGTTTTTCATTCAAAAACTCAAGGGCGTACCCCTTTGCATTTTGGGTCAGTTTTTCACAAAAAAATACAAAGGCGTACCCCTTTGCATTTTGGGTCAATTTTTCACAAAAAACACAACGAAGAAACCCTAAGTATTTTGACTTAATTTTTCAGAAAAAAACTCAAAGGGTTACCCCTTTGCATTTTGGGTCAGTTTTTCACAAAAAACTCATAAGGGCACCCCTTTGCATTTTGGGTCAGTTTTTCATTAAAAACTCGAAGACGTACCCCTTTGCATTTTGGGTCAGTTTTTCACAAATAACGTAAAGGCGTACCCCTAAGTATTTTAACTCAGTTTTTCAGCCTAAAACTCAAAGGGGTACCCCTTTGCATTTTGGGTTAGTTTTTCACAAAATACACAAAGGAGTACCCCTAACCATTTTGACTCCATTTTTAAGCCAAAAACTCAAAGGGGTACACCTTTTCATTTTGACTCAGTTTTTCATTTTGACTCAAAGGGGTACCCCTTTGCATTTTGGGTAAGTTTTTCAGCAAAAATTCAATGGTGTACCCCTTTACATTTTGGTTAGTTTTTCACAAAAAACACAAAGGCATATAGCTAAGCATTTTGAATCGGTTTTTCAGCCAATAACTTAAAGGGGTACCCCTTTACATTTTGGTACAATTTTTCACAAAAAACATAATAGGTAAACCCTAAGCATTTTGACCCAGTTTTTTAGCCAAAAATTCAAAGGGATATTCCTTTGCATTTTGGGTCAGTTTTTCATAAAAAAAACCAAGGCGTACCGCTAAACATTTTGACTCAATTTTTCAACCAAAATATCAAAGGGGCCCTTTGCATTTTGGGTCAGTTTTTTCACAAAAAACACAAATGAGTACCCCTAACCATTTTGACTCAGTATTTAATCCAAAAACTCAAAGGGGTACCCCTTTGCATTTTGACTCAGTTTTTCATCAAAAAACTCAAGTGGGTACCCCTTTACATTTTGTGTCAGTTTTTCACCAAAAACTCATAGGGGTATCCCTTTGCATTTTGGGTCAGTTTTTCAGCAAAAACTCAAAGGGGTACCCCTTTCCATTTTGGGTCAGTTTTTCACAAAAAACACAAAGGAGTACCGCTAACCATTTTGACTCAGTTTTTAAGCCAAAAACTCAAAGGGGTACCCCTTTTCATTTTGACTCAGTTTTTCATCCAAAAACTCAAAGGGGTACACCTTTGCATTTTGTGTCAGTTTTTCACCAAAAACTCATAGGGGTACCCCTTCGCAATTTGGATCAGTTTCTAACAAAAAACTCAAAGGGGTTCCCCTTTGCATTTTGGGACAGTTTTTATACAAAAACTCAAAGGGGTACCCCTTTACATTTTGGGTCAGTTTTTCATAAAAAACACAAAGGCGTACCGCTAAGCATTTTGAATTAGTTTTTCAGCCAATAACTTAAAGGAGTACCCCTTTGAATTTTGGTACAATTTTTCACAATAAACACAACGGAGAAACACTAAGCATTTTGACCCAGTTTTTCAGCCAAAAATTTAAAGGAATACCCCTTTGCATTTTGGGTCTTTTTTTCAGCAAAAAAAACCAAGGCGTACCGCAAAACATTTTGGCCCAATTTTTCAACCAAAATCTCAAAGTGGTACCCCTTTGCATTTTGGATCAGTTTTTCACAAAAAACACAAATGAGTACCTCTAACCATTTTAACTCAGAATTTAAGCCAAAAACACAAAGGGGTTCCCCTTTGCATTTTCACTCAGTTTTTCATCCAAAAACTCAAGGGGGTAACCCTTTGCTTTTTGGATCAGTTTTTCACAAAAAGTACAAAGGGGTACCCCTTTGTATTTTGGCTCAATTTTTCACAAAAAACACAACGAAGAAACCCTAAGTATTTTGACTTCGCTTTTCAGACAAAAACTCAAAGGGGTAAACCTTTGCATTTTGGGTCAGTTTTTCACAAAAAACTCATAAGGGCACCCCTTTGCATTTTGGGTCAGTTTTTCATTAAAAACTCGAAGACATACCCCTTTGCATTTTGGGTCAGTTTTTCACAAATAACGTAAAGGCGTACCCCTAAGCATTTTGACTCAGTTTTTCAGCCTAAAACTCAAAGGGGTACCCCTTTGCATTTTGGGTCAGTTTTTCACAAAAAACACAAAGGCATACCGCTAAGCATTTTGACTCTGTTTTTCAGCCAAAAAATTAGAGGGGTACCCCTTTGCATTTTGGTCAATTTTTCATAAAAAAAACACAATGGAAAAACCCTAAGCATTTTGACTCAGTTTTTCAGCCAAAAACTCAAAGGGGTTCGCCTTTGGATTTTGGGTCAGTTTTTCACCAAAAGCTCATAGGGGCACCCCTTCTCATTTTGGGTCCGTTTTTCATTAAAAACTCGAAGACGTACCCTTTTGCATTTTGGATCAGTTTTTCACAAAAAACGTAAAGGCGTACCCCTAAGCATTTTGACTCAGTTTTTTAGCCTAAAACTCAAAGGGGTACCCCTTTGCATTTTGGGTCAGTTTTTCACAAAATACACAAAGGAGTACCCCTAACCATTTTGACTCAATTTTTAAGCCAAAAACTCAAAGGGGTACCCCTTTGCATTTAAACTCTGTTTTTCATCAAAAAACACAAGGGGGTACCCCTTTACATTTTGTGTCAGCTTTTCACCAAAAACTCATAGGGGTATCCCTTTGCATTTTGGGTCAGTTTTTCAGCAAAAACTCAAAGGGGTACCCCTTTGCATTTTTGGTCAGTTTTTCACAAAAAACACAAAGGCGTATCGCTAACCATTTTGAGTCAGTTTTTAAGCCAAAAACTCAAAGGGGTACCCCTTTGCATTTTGACTCAGTTTTTCATCCAAAAACTCAAGGGGGTACACCTTTGCATTTTGTATCAGTTTTTCACCAAAAACTCATAGGGGTACCCCTTCGCAATTTGGATCAGTTTCTAACCAAAAATTGAAAGGGGTACCCCTTTGCATTTTGGGACAGTTTTTCAACAAAAACTCAAAGGGGTACCCCTTTACATTTTGGGTCAGTTTTTCATAAAAAACACAAAGGCGTACCGCTAAGCATTTTGAATCAGTTTTTCAGCCAATAACTTAAAGGGGTACCCCTTTGCATTTTGGTACAATTTTTCACAATAAACACAACAGAGAAACACTAAGCATTTTGACCCAGTTTTTCAGCAAAAAATTTAAAGGGATACCCCTTTGCATTTTTGGTCAGTTTTTCACAAAAAAAACCAAGGCGTACCGCTAAACATTTTGGCTCAATTTTTCAACCAAAATCTCAAAGGGGTACCCCTTTGCATTTTGGATCAGTTTTTCACAAAAAACACAAATGCGTACCCCTAACCATTTTAACTTAGAATTTAAGCCAAAAACTCAAAGGGGTTCCCCTTTGCATTTTTACTCAGTTTTTCATCCAAAAACTCAAGGGGGTACCCCTTTGCATTTTAGGTCAGTTTTTCACAAAAAATACAAAGGGGTACCCCTTTGCATTTTGGGTCAATTTTTCACAAAAAACACAACGAAGAAACCCTAAGTATTTTGACTTAGTTTTTCAGACAAAAACTTAAAGGGGTACCCCTTTGCATTTTCGGTCAGTTTTTCACAAAAAACTCATAAGGGCACCCCTTTGCATTTTGGGTCAGTTTTTCATTAAAAACTCGAAGACGTACCCCTTTGCATTTTGGGTCAGTTTTTCACAAATAACTTAAAGGCGTACCCCTAAGCATTTTGACTCAGTTTTTCAGCCTAAAACTCAAAGGGGTACCCCTTTGCATTTTGGGTCAGTTTTTCACAAAAAAACACAAAGGCATACCGCTAAGCATTTTGACTCTATTTTTCAGCCAATAAATTAGAGGGGTACCCCTTTGCATTTTTGGTCAATTTTTCACAAAAAAACACAATGGAAAAACCCAAAGCATTTTGACTCAGTTTTTCAGCCACAAACTCAAAGGGGTTCGCCTTTGCATTTTGGGTCAGTTTTTCACCAAAAGTACATAGGGGCACCCCTTTGCATTTTGGATCAGTTTTTCATTAAAAACTCGAAGACGTACCCCTTTGCATTTTGGATCAATTTTTCACAAAAAACGT